>PITA01019148.1:0-38378 GCA_004023965.1 Spilogale gracilis | reverse complement strand
CAGGAACCAGCAGGGGATGAACAAGGCCATGGGCTAGAGTCAGATCAGGGAGGATTTCATGGGCCGTGTTAAGGATTTGGGATTTTATTGTAAAATAAATAGTGCACTAAAGGTTTTAAAAAGGCAGCAACAGGAAATCGGCTTCTTAAAATGTTTGGAAATTAGGAGCATCGTGGTCACCTTCCTCATCTGTACAATGGATGTAAAAATATATATGTTTCGAGGACCTGTCAGAAAGAAATGAAATAATATCTGTAAACCATGGCACCTTAGGAAGATCCGGCCCCTTCTTTCCGGTTCCTTCTTGCTTAGAGTTTATATCTAGCCCAAGCATTCTGATAGGAATGCTTGCTGTTTGTAGGGAACACTGAGATTCAGGAAGAGACCCAAAACACCCTTGCAATAAAATAATAGCTGATATTTATTGAGACCTTACTGTATGCCAGGTACTATGCTAACGCACCAAAACCTTAAAGGGTAGGTATTAGTATTACAATTATACCCATTTTACAGGTGGGGAAACCCAAAACAGATTGGTTAAATTACTTGCAACTGATCAATAGAAAGGCAGGCTTAAAATCCAGACGCTCTGATGCCAGGATCCCCCCTCTAAATCACTCCACTTCACCGCCTCTTGGACAGAAATGGGATTTTAAGGAAACAAAGTGGTTAACGGGAGCAGCTCTGACCCAACCGAAGGGGTGGGTAGAAGACTGGACTCCGCTCTGACATTGCATGCACTATCTGTGAGAACAGTGGGGGGCCCCCACCAGCCTGCGGCAGAACCCTGCAGCTGACCCAGGACACGGTCCCGGCCCCACCGCTTCCTGGGTCACGGAGAGAGAGCAGGTTCTCTATGTCAGCCTGTCAGCTTCTGGGTGCCCTTCTAGAGATGACTTCTGCTGGACAGCCCCCACCCTGCACACGGGGGCCTGCTCGGGAGCCACACAGAGACGCTGGAGGGGCCATATTCCCTGGGGCCAGGCGCGATCCTGAGTGGGGTGTGCAGGCACGTGCCCAAGGCACGTGGTGTGGGCAGAGCCCTTGGGGAGGGAGCGCCTACCCAGCTGGGCTTTGAGGCCGGCAGGCAGGACAGCCGCCCTGCTCCTGCCACTCTCTGCAGTCAACCAGAAAGTCAGAAAATGTGCTCGGCGACCAGCGAAGCAGATGGTTGAGAATATCATGTGTATACAATATTTATGAAATGTGCGCCGAGCAGAGCTGTGGCTGAGACTTCCATCCCAGGCAGAGTAATTCAGCCCTGTGTGATGAACAAGATGGTAATTGGGGTAGTTCCAATTTACTAGCCATTTGCAAAAGATTACACACCTCTCACATAGCATCCTCTCCTAATCTTACTTTAATGAACACTACTCTATCTGGATGTATAATTTCAGGGCGGGGGGGAAAAAACAATTTCTAGCCTAGAAGGCAAAGCTCTAGCTAATACATTAACACCCAAATTAGAGAGAGCGAGAATAATTGTGAGATCTATAGCTAAAGTAATTTGAAGCCCCCCGCCCCCTTCTACGCACTAAAAGACAGATGCGTAGTGGAGACTTGATGCGCTTGGACGTGGGGGTTGAAGACTTTCTAAGAGGGCCCCCTCACCTGGAGGTTCACTTCACCTGACGGGGCCCCGCCCCCTCCCGTGGGGATGTGTTTCCCACTGATCTTCCCTACTGGAAAGGGGCTGTCCTTGTGTTAGGAAGGAAGCAAGTCAGACTAGTCCAAGAATCTCCCGTTCAGGGCCTGCCGGTTGTTGATAAGCAGGTTTTTCCTAAACCCTAAGGCTAGGGGGATCCTTAGGAGTGAGTTAATGATTTCTACCTCAGTTTCATCATCTGTAAACTGGGGGGTGGGATGGGATGAAAATGCTAATTCATGTCTTGTTTCAACAATTTTAATTGATCCCAGTACTTGCCTAGGTGTGGGAAACAGAAGTTTAAAAATAAAGGCTCTCAAGGATGTTTACACTTCCTTGGAGGAAAAAAAAAAACATTCAGTTTGTTAGGTGTGAGGACAAGGACAGGCTCTCTGCATCCAAGGCATAGGGGAAGGGTTTGCCCTTCCTACAAATCCTACAGACCCAACCAACTTTCCAGCCTGGGCACCTGGGAAAGGCCCCCGGGGTGGGCGGGCGCTCGGTCAGCCCCACCCTCCCTGCGGGGCGTGGTCTGCCTTTGCAGCCTGAGCAACATTAGGGACTAGTGAGAGGCAGCTGCGCCCCAGGGCCACTCCAGGAGAGAGCAGAGAGCCCGCGTGTGGTGCTCCCCTCTGCCTGGAGCCCTTTCCCTGTTCACTGAGATGAGGTGGGCAACCCCCACCCCCCACGAACCAGGGCAGCTGGAGAAAGGTGCAAGGGGCCGAGGTCAGAGAACACAGCCCCCAGAAGACTACACTCTTAGAAACAGCTTCTGGAACCCCTTCCCTAGTTGGCAATGCAGAGCAGGTCTGTAGGGGAGAGACCCTCCACTGGGCTCTCCCTGTGCCTCCTGAAGCATCAGGTCCTCGAGGAGGGGGGCTGAGGAGAGGGGCACAAAAGACAGCCAAGTTTCCTCCATCAGATAAGCACCTACTATGTGCCAGGAAGGGTGCCCTCCCCCCCACCGTAGCTCCGTGGTCCACAACTCTGTTCTCAGTGCTGTGCCCGGACCTAGGCTACCCTCCCACAATCCCTGACCACAGGGGCAGCAGGCAAGGGTGCAGGGGTCCAACTCTTGTACCTATCCCTTAGAGCTCTCTCCTCTCTCTCTCCCTGGGCTCCCTCCCCAGTTTTTCCTTCCACTCTGGCTTAATTGACTGGCAGAACAGTGTGCCACAGCCTTCGAAGATCTTGTCACTCAGGCCTGC
This sequence comes from Spilogale gracilis, assembly GCA_004023965.1. Lineage (NCBI taxonomy): Eukaryota > Metazoa > Chordata > Mammalia > Carnivora > Mephitidae > Spilogale > Spilogale gracilis. The sequence goes on along the minus strand of PITA01019148.1, from coordinate 35,525 downwards.
CCTCTGGCACCCGCACTGGGGGGCTCTTCTTTCCTGAACTCCCAGCCTGTTCTTGCTCTCAGGTCTCCTCCTCCTCCTCCTCCCTCTTTGTTAAACAAACACACAAGACACCCGGACAGCAACAAGCAGCCCATCTCTCCTCCTGGGAAAAACTTGATGAAATTAATAGCAATGTAAGGCCATGTGGGGAGGAAGGGGACACTGGGCCTTGGGAGTGGGGGGCCACCGCGGCCCTTCTCCAACCTCTCAGCCGCCTCCTGGCCTCTGGTCACCAATGTCTGCAGGGCCGCCCAGAGAGGCTTTGAACTAGGTGAGAAAAAATGTTGCTGGCAAGAACTTTGGTATTAATAATCAATAAGGTTGAGCTGGGCCCCCTCCCAGCCCCCAGCCCCTGGTAATTCACAGTTCCTTCCTTCTCTTTCTATCTGGCCTTGGGTCCTGCCTTTTCACATGTCTGCACCTGCCTTGGGCGCACGTAAGGGGAGAGGGAAGAGGAGAATTCAGGCTAAATAAGAAGGGAGGGAAGGAAAAAAGGGAGGAAGGGTGGAGGGCAGAGGGGTGTTCAGCCCCCGGCACCCAGTGTCCTCAGCAACTGTATATATGACTGAACGTGTGGCCCCACTGCTGTCTTCTCAGAGGTGATAGTTGATGAAGGCTGACCAATCACCCGCCTTTGCCTGGGATCAAGGAACTTCCTGGGACAGAGGGCATTTTCAGGGCTAAGACCCGGGTCCGCTGGGGGTCCTTATCCTCCCCATCTGTCTCTTTAGAGACCATCTTTAGAAAGCCAGGCTTCTGTCTGAGTGAGGCTGGAACTGACATCCAGGAAGGAGCCTGCAGGCAGGCTCCTGCATTTTGGGGTGGGGGGAGTGGGGAGGAGGGAATCGCATTAAGAAGAACACCAGAGGGCGCCTGGGTGGCTCAGTGGGTTAAAGCCTCTGCCTCCGGCTCTGGTCATGATCTCAGGGTCCTGGGATCGAGTCCCGCCTCGGGCTCTCTGCTCAGCAGGGAGCCTGCTTCCTTCTCCCTCTCTCTGCCTGCCTCTCTGCCTACTTGTGATCTGTCAAATAAAAAAAAAAATCTTTAAAAAAAAGAAAAAAAGAAGAAGAAGAACACCAGACCTCATCTCTCCTGCTCAGCGCTCAGCTCCCTCCACTGTCTCTTCCCAGTGGTTCTCCTATAGCAGGAGCAGTGGGGACCGTGGTGACAAGCATGACCGCTGGCACTCCCATGGTGCTCCCTCCATGGCAGGCACACTTCCAGACCCTGTAGGTGCGCTCACTCATTGAACCCTCCCCACTGCTGTTTGACATAGGTGTCCTCGTCCTTGCTGGTTACAGATGAAGAAACAGGACAGTAGAAGTCCCATAAGCCAATGGCATAAATCCCCAGCTGGGGGTTGGGGTGGTGGAGATGGACCCGGCACCTTGCATCTCTGGTGGCCCCCCTATCTCTGCTCACCTGCAGTCATGACTCTGGGCCCTTGGCCTGGGCCTTGCATTCAGCACCCAGGGGCATGTGAACTAGTGGGTGCGGGGAAGCAGGGTCAGTGGGGCTCTTTGCTCTGGAAGCCACGGTATCTGAGAGCATCCTCCTGCATCAGAGGCCGTGGCCCCTGGGGCTGCAGGTGGGGCTCTGGGGCTGCTCAGGGGCCCAGGCTCCACTCCCAGTCCTTCCAGGGCTGACTGTCCCTCCTCTCCCTCCCAGGACACCATGGCCAGCTCTTCCACGCTGTCACGGAGCACGTGGCCTTGTGGCAGCGATTCTCCTAGCCTGAAAAAGGAGCAAAAGGAATATTTGATCACAGGTGGCTGCTGTCAGCCTGCAGTCTCTCAAGTCCTGGGCCGGGCACTTTGGCTGGGCGTCCTGGGAGGCCCCTCTGCCCCTCCTCAGCCCCGCCCAGGACTCAGCGGCTACTTCTGCAAAGGGAGGACATAGGACTGGCCTGTCACCCTTCCCTCGCTGGGAATGTGGCTCCTTCCCCAGCATGGTGAGCAATGGTCCCATCTGAGCTCCTATGGAGATGCTGCCCACCTTCCCAGCAATGGTCCCGTCTGAGCTCCTATGGAAATGCTGCCCACCTTCCCCACTGCCTCTTCCTAGCATGAGAGGGAGTGTGCGTTTGGGGAAAACGTGGCTTTGGAAAGCCGTCAGACTTAGGTTCAGATTCAATGCCCACATGCGGCCAGGGGTGACTTGAGCGAAGTCACTGAGCTTCCGTGTGCTTGTCTTAGGGAGAACACCCCCATTTGGCAGGTCTGGGCAGAGGGCTGGATCAAACAAAAGCCAGTTGGCAGGGAGCCCGGGCGTGGTCTGGCCTGGGGGAGGGAACCTGGTAAATGGGAGGTTTAATGAAGGGGGCTCAGGAGGCTCAGAGGCCGGTGAGGTCCATCCAGCCCCACCTCAGAGGAAGCACACATGTCTATCAATGCATCCTTGTGAGTCTTTAAAGTTTCAGAGAAAAGGAAGTTGTGAAACTTCCTGATGTATCCAGTTCCGTGGTTCAGTGACTGCCTTCTGGGTTCGTTCTGGTTTTTTTGGGTCTAACTAGAGGCCTTCATGCTGCAACTCAAGTTCATTTTCTTTTGTCTCCTTTTCAGAAGAGATTGAGAATCACCCAGTCACCTGACTTCTTCAGGAGCGGGAAGACTTCCCCGCCTGGACTGTGAGGTAGGGATCGGCAGCACTGGCCTGGCCAGACCTGCTTCCCAGGCACAGGCATAAAGGGGTGGTGGGGCGCCTGCCTTCCCCAGACTCAGGAAGCTGAGTGTATGGCAATTGTAGGAACCAACACCACATCTTCTGTGCCCTGAATCTGACTCCCATTGTCCCACCTCCTGGAATCTCACCTGCTCCCCTTCTCTGAATGCTCTGCGCTCTAGAACTTTCTTGCTTACTTTCCTGGATTTAAAAAAAAAAAAAAAAGGTGAGCATAAAATGAAGAGAAAAAATGAACTTGCCAAGGAGCCTAAAGGTGCCCCTTCAGGGAAGAGACAGGAGACCCCCAGCGGCAATTAGGGTGAGGCGGGCGCGCTGGGACCAGCCAGGGCATCCGGTCCTCATCGGCAAAGCGCCCGCTGTGTCCCATAATCAGCACCATTATCTCCAGATAATTTTCCCTTCTCTCGGCAGTGGGGCTTGTGAAAGGAGCCCGACGAAGGGCCGTGTTTCTGGGACTGGGAGAAGAGGGGTCGTTACCTTGATTGCAAATGAAAAACGAGGCCCGCGTGCCAGGAGTTCAGGCAGCGTGATTGCGCCCTGCCCCGCACCCCGGCGGCCCAAGGGAAGCGGGAGCTGTCTACCTTTTCTTTGGCTCGCCTGGTGTTTAGCAAATCTATAATGCATTTAATCTCTGAAAGCCACTGTGCTTGGCTTTAAATGACTAATTTGCTGTCTAGAGCCCCTGCAATTCTCTCTCCACCCTCCTGGAACTTGAGGCTTTTGTTTGTGCAATCAGCTGGGCTCCCTCCGCAGCAGAGCGCACCACAACTCTGCCCTTGACCCCTTCTGGCAGGGACAGGAGACCCCGCCCCCCCCCGCCCCCCCGCATCCCCATCCTAAGGGAGCAAGCAGGCTGCGCAGGAGCCCGGGGCAACCCCAACATTCTGTACCCTCTTCATCCAACCCGGACTCTGCCCTGCTGCATGGATCCCGAGGAGCTGCCTGGTGGGTGGGGGGACAGATAGCACACGGGGGAGTACAGGTCTCCGCAGAGGTGTGCACAGAGCAGGAAGTGACTCTCCGTCTCTCAGAAAGCTGATGGAAGCGCGTACCCTTGCAGGCTAAGCAGGGGCCCTTGTCTGGGCCTGCGCATGGTCTTCCCTCTATGCACGCCTCTGTCCTCATCTCTGCTAGCAGAGGGGACTAGGACCCACCCATGTGAGCTCATTTGCAAGGCCTTCTCTCCAATATAGTCCCATTCTGAGACACTGGGGTTTAGAACTTCAATATATGAATGGGGGAGGCCCAACTGAGGGCATACCATATGAAAATTTACATTGACTTATAAATTTATTTAAACTTTGGGTCTGGAAATGTCCCCAGCCGATGGCTTTTCTGATCGGTGTCTTGGTGGGAGAGGACAGTTCTCCTAGATGCACTGGCCTTCTCCAGGGCAGCCCTGATGGGTCTCCCCATCTGAGGGACGGGAAAGGTGACTTGTCACTGCCAACCCTCAGGACTTTGTGTCCAGCCAGGTTGTTCCAAGGGGTCCCAGAGGTTGACCTCTATTGTCAGAGAAACTCTGGGCACCCCCTCAGTTCAGAGGCCCAGGGATCCCCAGAAAGGTCAGGCAGCAGGTGGTAGTCTTTCCTAGCAAGGAGAGCTCCCCTTGGAAGTGACCACGTGCCACGAGGGTGGGGGCTGAAACCAGGTGGTTGGGTTTCCCCACCACTTTAACGCTCTCACGGCTGTTAGGACTCTCCTGGTAGCAAGTGACAGAACACAAGACTCAAACAGCCTTAAAATCAAGCAAGGGCGGTGCGGGGGTAGGAGGGCATGATATTTTTAGGTACCAGCCTTTGTTCCTTTTTATGTTAGCTTCTTAAGGCAAGCCTTATGCTCTACTCCCAGCTCGGAGCCCACAGCCTGCTGGAACCAAATCCAATGTCACGGGGAGTGAAAAGACTTCTCAACAGACTCATTTAATTTAGACCTTTTTTTTTTTTTTTTTTTTTTTTTTAATGTCTTGTGTCTTGTTGGATTGGTCTAGGTCACGGGAACATCTCCCAAACTATCCCCGCCGCCAGAGAAATGGTGGACCCATCATTCCCGGGTTAGATGCCACAACCCACCCCTCCCCCCTGGAGCCAGCTCTGTCCAAAGCAGGGATGGGAGTGATCCCCGGAGACAAATGGGAGTTCTTTCTCCCCGAAGGAGGCCAAATGGTTGCTGGTTAGTAAAAGCAAAAGACATCCACTATCGACTCTGAGAGAAGCAGTTTGTGAGCCAAAAGCATAGCGAGTGACCCTGTAGGACGCTGGCTTGAGTGCACATTTCTGTTATACCTTGCTCGAACAGTAGCACTGGATCTAATTAGATTCAAATTCGCTGCTTCTTACCTAATAAATTTTACTTCTGTGAAGTGGACTCTTGTTTCGAAGAGAAAAATACTTTTTATAAGCAGCTTTAAAAAAAGGATCGCGCCATGGTTAGGTAAGGGCCCCTGCTTCCGGAGTCCCCTCGCTGCCCCACAACAGCCATTCCATGTCGAGCGAGTGACTTAACCTCTCTGAACTTCTTTCCTCTCTTGCTAAATAGGGTTAAGAAAAGCTCCTTCTCGTTTGGAGCATTAAATGAGATGATGTGCACTGGGCGTGCAGAGCTAGCTCGGTACATATTAGCGATTGTTTTTAAGAGCAAACATATCGAGAAATCGTGGACTCAGTTTGTTGGCACGGCAGGCATGTTTACAATAACCATACTGTGTTTTAGTGGAGAAAACTGAGGCCAGAAGAGGTTGAGCAGTGACTGTGAGGTCTCACAGCCTACGTGACACTGAGGAGGGGTGAAGCCAGGCCCCAGCCCCTGGCGGAGTCAGTAGCTCCATACCGGGGAAGGTCTCTCTCATGCCCATCTGGGCAAGGAGCCCATTCCCAGGACATGGAGTTCAGCAACCCGAGTCTCCTTGAATATCCATCTGTCTGGGAGGGCAGCTGAGAGAGCGCTTGTGCCGGAGACCCAGAAGCCTGGTGTGTGTGTGTGTGTGTGTGTGTGTGTGTGTGTGTGTGTGTGTATGTGTGCGCGTGCGCGCCGCGACTCCATCGTCGCTGGGCGCAGGCTCCCGAAGGAAGCAGCCATGATCATAGAAGAGCCCCTACCTCACCCTGCACCTCTCCCCTGTCCAGGCTGAGCGGCATCCCCTCTCCATCATCAGACTATGCCTCCCACGGTTTCCCACACAGCTGAGCCGAGAGCTACAGGTCCAGACAGGAGGCCACGCCTCTGCAAAAGGCAAGAGCTCAATGCCCCTTTGATGCATTTGTCCTCTTGGGAGGGGCTGGAGGACCTTAGTCTGATTACTGGGGGTAGATGCCCCCCGCTGCCCCTGTTAACCCCAGGCCCCCTTGTCTGCAGAGCACTGGTGCCCTGAGTCCTGCTTGCTGAGCACCTGCACACATCTCTGGAAAAGACTCAGCATTCAGGTTGGGAATCAGGTCTGAGGCCCTGTCTGCCTTGTCCTTATGTGCTGCCCAGCTGGGGGTCAGTCACTTACTTTCCATTCTGAACCTTTTTCCTCACCAGTGAAATGGAGGCATGCGAGTGTCCTCACAGATGCTGCCTTGGTCCTTTCGGGCTGCTGAAACAAAATACCGTACCGAGCGACTTATAAACAGTAGGCATGTGTTTCCGACGGTTCTGGAGGCTGCAAGTCCAAGATAAGGTGCTGGCAGGTGTGGTGTGTTGAGGGCCGGTTTCCGGGTTCATCGGTGAGGCTTTCTGACGTATTGGCTGGCAGAAGGGATGGGGGAGCTCTCTGGGGCCTCTTTCATCAGGGCACTAATCCCTCTCACAAGGGCCCCACCCTCATGACCTAATCTCCTCCCAGAAACCCCAGCTCTGATACCATCACTTGGGGGGTTAGGATTGCAACACACAAATTGGGGGCAAGCGGGTGGGGCACAGACACCAGGTCCATAGCAGATCCCACAAAGACAAAATGAATTGTGTGTGAAGACAGCTTTGTAGACCACAAAGGGCTGTGTGAAGCTGTGATGAGGACTGGAGGTGGAAATCAGTCCCGGGGAGCTGGCGGGGAATGTGTAGGGGGAGATCGGTCACCGACAAGTGACCAAGCTGCGGCAGGTAGAGTGACAAGGAAGCACATCAGGGCGGCCAGGAGCCTGCTAGGGTTAGGGGACAAGCTTGTGTCCATGTCCCTCTCTGTCCCTTGTGGTCCATTCCCTTCCCCTACTGCGGAGTACTTGCACATGAGTGTGTGAACGCACGTGTGTGTGTGAGCCCACATGTGCATGCATGGACACGTGTGCGTGCACCTGCCTTCCCCCAGCCGCACCAGCTTCAGCTGGATGATAGGGTGGGAACGACCCAGAAGGCTGATTAAGGTGTTCTTGTGTCTCTATGAACGCCAAAGAAGGAGGCAGTGGCCAGTAGAAGGAGTCACTGGGGAGTTTTGGGGGAGAAAGGGCCTCCAAATCCTGCCAGACGGGTCCCTGGTTCTCAACTCCACCTGCACATCAAAATCATCTGGGGAAATTTCAAAAAGAAGAACACACAGATCCACGGGCTCTTCTGAATCGTGGGGAATTCCTAGGAATCCATAGTTTTATAAAGCTTCCCAAACGTACTCTTTCATCTGCAAGGCTGGGGGTCTCTCACTCCCATAGCCGGCCGGCAGGAGCAGCCCCTCTTCCTCCCGAGTGCCCTAACCCTGAGCTACAAACCGTCCCTCCCAGGGCCCTGTGTTGGTTGCTTCTGAAAACAGAAACAAGCCATCTTCAAAGATTTCCATGGCTCCTAGCCGATGGCTGCCAAGTCCATGGAAAGCCAGGGGTGGATGGCAGCAGCCTCCGACCCCCCACAGGCCAGCTGGAGGCGCAGCGTTCCTGGAGCAGGCCTGCTCATGGGGGGGCGGGGCTCCTGCCTGCAGATGCCGGTGTTTACCTGGGTGGGCTGGAGGGACCTGGATGCTGAGCCTGGTCCTCAGGAATTTGGACAGCTGTCCCTGGACAGCTACCAAGACTGCCTCGCCGACCGAGGTGGAGTGTTGAGTGCGTGGCAATGGCACAGACGCTATAGGTAAGGAACTTGGTCTTCTGGTGCTTTCTGCCAAACTGGCATCTGTCATCTTACATTATTGTCCTCTTCCATTTAGGTCCCTGCTTTGTGATTCTTTAAAAAAAAAAAAAAAAAAAAAAAAAAAGAGGAGGGAAGCAATCTGTGGCAAGGCTCCAAGCTTCTCTTAATTGCAAATTCCCTTAAGTACCACTTCCCCGGAGTTGCAGGCCCTGTCTGCTAGTCAGGACAGCCTCAGCCTGGCTGATTTTTAATAGGCATGGGATCATTTTCAGCCTCTACGAACTTTCCCTTTTGTTCGCCTGCAAATCCTGCATGTCCCCCTCCTGTACAAAGGATCTCAAATTATGGAATGAACCGCCCTTTTCTTTCATCTTTATATTAAAAGGAGAGACAGAGAAAGGACAAAAGAGAAAAGTGGAGAGAGGGAGCGAGGAAGAGGAGGGTTGGGAGGAGCTCCAGAAATTGAACGCTGGAGGATCCGCATTGGCGAAGAGGGCTGATAGGGCAGCAGAGGACCCTGCAAGGGGATCAAATATTGGAATGCATACAGACTCAGCATCTCGAGGTCCTTGAGTGCTGGCTCCTCCCTTGCCCTGCCCCTCCCCCCGGAGCCCCCCACCTTTAAAGTGCGCACAGTAAAGGGTTGCCCCTGGCACAACAGGGGGCTTTCAGGACCACACTGTGCCCTAAGGCATTTGCTCCCTTGCATTAGAAGATGTTGAGTATTTTGAATATCAACTTGGTCCAAAGCATGGAGAAAACTGGGGGTAGCTTGGCTCTTTCTCCTCTGGGAGACGGAGAGAAGAATGGGGAAAGAATAGGATGTGGAGAGCAGCGGGTCAAGTAATATTTGCATGACTCAGTTTCTGCCTTTGTGAAATGGACCCGATTCTAGCTGCTGCGGAAGTGGTTCAGGTTCTGTGCAAGTGTATTATGAAAGGTCCCAGCCAGCCATGGGAGCCATGATACTTGGCTCCAAGAGTTTGCCTGGGAGGGAGTTATTGTCCCAGGTGAGCCTGGGGGGCCCCCCCAGGGTGGCGCCTGCTGCTCTCTCCTGCAGCCAGGAGAGGGTGTATCAGAGCAGGAGTGGTGACCCGAGAAAGCCCAGGGAGACCTCATGGCAGAAATTGGTCGAGTGATGCAAAATACACTCGCTAAATTGCCCTGGTGCCCAGGGAAACAGTTGCACGGTAATGTGGAGAGAAGCGAAGGCCAGGAGATGGGAATTGTTCTGGACACTTCATTCCTCCCTGACTCTATAGGCCCTCTCTGCTCTGATTGTCAGGCCAGCCCCCTGGCCTGCCAGGAATCCTACAGGGCTGCCAGAGCCCCAGGAGCGAGCCCTTGGCTCTCCAAAGGCACTAGGCAGCAGAATGCCTGAGGCAGAGGCATGGCCGGTGCAGGAGGTGGAACCGAGGAGGGTCAGAGAGACCTGTTGCTGGCTGCCGGCTAGCCTGCAGCAGACCCCACAGCTGGCCAGGCTCTGGATTCCTTGGCCCCAGAGGGGAATAGCAGCACCTGCTTTGTCACAACGAAATGAAAAATGCATGGGAGAATTCTTTGGGGATCGGAAATTGGTTTACAGAGGGAACGAGGTTATTTTTCTCCCCAACCATGTGGGTCATTTGCCTCTGTCCCCCCTACCAGGCGGTGAGTGGACTTCTTGAGGGCAAGGGCTATCCTGTTTGTCTCTGAATGCCCAGCGGCCAGCACAGAATGGGGCACTGAGGAGGTACTCAGTCAATATTTGTTGATCTGAACTAAAGTAGTTATCAGGATGAAGATGATTGTGAACACCTTGAGGTCTCCTCCCTCCCAGCCCATGTCAGGCTCACTCTGAACCCCAAAGGTGGAAATGTGCTTGAAATTACTCTTTACCCCTTGTCCTGGGAACCCCTTCTCCCCTATACTGTATCTGGGCACAGAGCCATGCCCTCCAGGAAGATGGGGCTGGGCAGCTCTGGTGGTCATGGCAGATTATGCTCTATGTGAATAGCGCCCCCTGGAGTTGTGCAGCCCAGATGCTCTTATAGCCTAGGTTCTGGTGGAGCAGGAGACACACGTAAACTAGATTGAGAAAAGTCCTCCCTGGAGACTCCTCAGGCCAGAGCAGGCTGGCTGGGCCATCGCCACGGCTGGAAGCAGAGGTTGAAGGGAGCTGACACCCCCATTTTGCCTTCACACACAAACCCACTGAAGGCTCACTTTCTGTGGTTCATGCCAATTTGGAGGCTCTGACTAAAACTCAGGGACAACTCATGCATCTCCCATTCCCTCAAGGCTGTCTGCAGACCATCCCTGTTAGAGAATGCGATCTGGAGCCAGACACGGTTGGGCCCATTGCATTCATACTGCATGTTCTCGACTGCACTGAGCACCAGAGGCAGACCCCAAAACATGGGGTCACCCATAGCCAGGCTTGTGAGGACTCTGCATAGTGCCCCGAGCCACGGGGAGAGCTCGGGCTACACCCCTCCCCGTTTCTCTCTGCACCCCACCTCTTGGCCATTCCCGCAGCCCGGGACTCGCCTGGAAGGAGAGGATGGAAACACCCATCTCAGAGGGCCGTGGGGGGCTCAGTGAGGCACGGAGGTACAGCGCCTGGCATAGTGCCATCTGTCTCCCTCCTACTCCCTGCCTGCTCAAATATCCTTTGGGTCAAGACATGTGACCCTGGCTGCTTGGGGTTTCTGGACGTGCAATCAATCTGTGCAAGTTTCTGACCAGAAACCCTGTTCCACCCTAGGCTTAAGGAACACTGGCTCCATCTGCTGACATTTGGCTTCTCTCCTGGCTCCCCGTTCCGTCTCAGCACTGCCTGACCTTGCTCTTCGCCGGTACCTCTCTCCTTTGGGGCCTCAGAGCCCCATCCCCGCCAATAATCCTGGCTCTTGGCTGCCCCACGCTGAAGGCAGATGGTGTTGAGTAATGGGGCTTCTCCCTCGGTTGGATGGGCCAGCGTCAGCCGGGCTGACTTCAGCATCATGCTGGCGTGCGGCTTTGGAGCTTAGCACTTTCTCTTCCTCGCTGTCTGGGTGGGGAAGGGGGAGGGAAGCAGGAAGGACTGTTTTGGAATCTTTCCTCAAGCCGGGGTATTTGTGGGCAGATTGTATTTTGAGCCTCCAACTTCCCTCCCTTGGAACTTCCCCGAAGACATCTCTCTTTGTTTGCTTGTACTTCACTCTGTCGGTGTCTAAAAGGCTTCTTCCACTTGCTTTTATATATTCATTTGAAATGACTCCTCCAATATTTAATCTTTATCAGAACCTGGAAGCCTGGTATTTATTTTGCAGGTCAGTTACTCATCCATTTTCCTTGAGGCCTCTGGCAGGAGGCTGGAGAGCCTGACGCCCCGGGGGGGTCCTGCCATCAACATTAGTCCTGGTGACAGCAGGACAGATCAGAGCGCAGCAGGCTACTAGGGAGAAGATAAATCTGGCAAAAGGCTAATGAGTAATCTGTGGCTGCAGCAAGAGAGGGCCTTCAAGAGTTTCCAGGCCTCCTCGTGGTGGGCAGCGGGTCCTCTGATACTGCTCGGAGTGAGGGCCGTCTGCTTGGCAGGGGTTGGGTTCCCCCGGACTGAGGCGGCTGGGCCAGGGTTTAACCTTGTGGGCAGTGGCAAAGGACAGTGAGGAAGGAAGTCTCCACTTCTCAATGCATATGGTATCTCCCATGGGGGTAGGGCCCCGGACTGGACTCATACAGCAGGAAGGATCTGGGTCAGACACATGAAGGAATTGTTAGAGAGTCAGCCTTGACCAGAGTTGTGGGATAGCTTTCCTCTGTGGTCCTGGGGAAGTTTAGGGTGCATGCTCATGTCTAGGAGAATAGGTAGTGATTTCATCTCCAAATACATATCGAACACCTGCTTTATACAGGGCTTGCAGAATATAAAGAGGGCATCTGCTCGAAAGGAACTTAGGAAGGAACCAGAGAACCAGGACTGCACAGACTTGTCCGTCTCCTAGTCAGTTCCATTTGATTGGAAGTGGTGGCTTGGAGGCTCATGTTTGGGAAAACTGGAAAGCCTCCTCTAGGTTCAGGAAGAGCGAGGGTAGAAGTCGTTCAGTGATGCCTGTGTTGGGTATTGGTAGCTGGCCAACCCCACCAAGGGAATGGAGCATGGTGAGCTCAGTGAAGAGGTTTCCTACATCCACCAGGCCCCCAGGCCCACGCCGGGAAGTGGGAGGTGGGTGTACGTGTCTCAGCAAAATCTAACCTATTTGGACAAATACAGGAAGAAGTCATGAAATGTTGTTATGAGCACTTGTCTGAAATCCTCCCAAGGAGGGGAGCTGGAGGAGCTCCCAGAAAGGAGAGGAAGGGGAAGGATGAGCTGTGGTTCTCGGGCATACTCCCGGTGGTGGCAAAAAGAGCGACCCACGTGGAGCTACCTGGAGAATCATTATTCTGCCATCAAAAGCTGTTCTTGAAGAGCAGGTGAGAAAGGAAACACCAAGGAAGACAGCAAAGTCCAGGTGAGCCGGTTTGTTCTTCTTACTTTCAACTTTCTCTGCCCCCTTCTCTCAGAAGCCTCTGGGGCAGAGGGGGGCCGAGCGAGGGCCGGTGGCTGGGAGCCCAGCCCCCCGGAGCTGGTGCTTTTCAAAGCACTGCCTGGGTGAAGAAGCTGTTCCTGGGGAAGCATGCGACCCTGCTCGTGCAGGCCTGTGATGAATATTTCATAGCCCAGATGTAATCCTGTCCACAGTTTTCTCTCCTTCCGGCTCGCCAGCACCCCTCTCCTCATGGTCCCGCACTTCCGCCCCACCCCAGTCCCTAAGCATTCCCAAGTCAGGAAAATCAGTGGAAACATTTATCAGGAATCGGTATGAACCAGCCAAGCGCTGTGCAGAGCTAATCTGTGCAGAGCTAATAAGAATGAACAAAGTCACCACAGACGTTGCCATGGGCATCGCTGATAAGGATTTGTCAGAAGAATTGCAGGTAAGATCTGAACAGCCCTGGGAAGTGCAATGCAAATGCTTTTGCTTCCCATCCGCTCTCCTGGTGCCCCCTTGGAGCAGACTGGAGCCTTGAGGACAGAGGCAGAAGCTCACCCAGGAGCAGGGCAGGGAGGGAGGCTAGCTGGGACATGGGGTCCTGCAGAACTGTGGAAGGAAACCAGCTGAGCATGCATCTGACCAGGGAGCTGTGGTGGGTGGGGACTAGAGCGGACGGAAGGAGGAGGAAGCTCGGGAGAGCTTCTGTGCTCCCTTCTTAGCGCAGGTTGCAGGCAGTGCTGAAATTTGATGGAGAAACTAAGATCCCAGGCAACCGGCAGCTGCTGAAGACTGCAAGAGGGTTTTGAAATTGCCCACCTGGAACCCGATGCTATAGCCCTGCGGCAGCCGGAATGAGGGCTCCGAGTCCCCCGGACACGTGGGTGTGAATCCCAGTTCTGGTGGTTTCTAGCTGTTGAGACCTTGAGATAAGTTGCCAAACTTCCCTGAGCTTCAGTTTTTTCATCTGCACAACTAATACTAGTACTTCATCGGGCTGCTTGGGAGGGGAAAATCAGGGATGTCCCTATGGGTATAGTGCCGTGCCCAGCACAGAGTAAGGCCCCCACACAGAAGCTATTACTTTGTTGTCAGTTTTGTGGACAGCTTTGCCTGTGACAACCTGTGAACTAGGCTGCGATTCAGCCGTCAGCAAACCGGACCGTCTCAGTCACCACCCAGAATTCCCCCGTGGTGGCTCCAGATCAGCCACGGATGGAAGAAGCAAGGCTGTGATCCCATAAGACTTCATTGATAACAATAGGAACCCAGCTAGATTTGGTCTAGGGGCCATAATCCCCCATCCTAGATGTCACTGGTCCTCAAAATTTCAGCTGGCATGTCTTAGGTAGGGACTTCAAAGGGGGAGAACAAGGATTAGGCTGCCCTTGAGCCACGGGCTTCCTGCAGAGGCTGGAGGGAGCTGGAGGGGCAAGACCCCCCCAGTTTGTGGAGGCTGTGTGATAGGGCATGGGCGGGGGCCAAATTCTAATAGATCTCGGAGACGATTTCTCTATAAAGGAGACATTACTGCCCTGACTGCGTTATGTTTCCCCTCTATGCATCTTCCCTGCAAAGTTTATTGTGGGGCTGATGCATTTTTACTGCATCTCCTAAAAGTAGACACATTTTCATCTTTTTCTTGAAATACATATCGTTAAATCTCTCTACCAATTCCTTTTGGCTTATTGGACTTGGGAGCAAGCTGTGAAGAATGATTTGTTTTCAGGCCACAAAGCCACCCCCAAGACAGGCCTCTGTCACACCCCTACAGCCACGGGAGAGAGTGGAGGGAGGGAGGGAGGGAGGCTTTGGTGGGGGTTGTAAATGAGGTTTTTGAATAACATTGGTTTCCTATTCCCTCACATGTTTTAAAATCTGATAGTTTTCTCAAGTGCTGAACTTGCCACTCTCCCAGTGCAATAATATTGTCTTGCATTTGTGTGGGGCTTTACGGCTCAGAAAATGCTTTCAATCTATGTATTACCTCCTGGTCCTCACCTCTACTCTGTGAAGTCAGCAGATGGGGAGAAATCATTCCTGTACCCCAGAAGGGATAACTGAGACTCAGAGAAGCCACTGTAGAACCCTTGGATGCTTGTTCCAGGTCAGAAGAGGTAGCAAGGGCTGGGGGCCAGGAGACAAATATGTCCTGGGAAAATGTCCGGTTGTAAGCTTGGAAGCCTGTGAATGTTTGCTTATTTGGAAAAGTGGTCTTTGTAGATGTGCTTCAGCGAAGGATTTTGAGATGGGAAGGTTATGCTGGATAATCTCCAGTGGACCCTAAATGCAATCAGAAGTGTCCTTAAAAGAGAGTGTCCTCGGGGGATTGCACACCCCTCCACACACAAGCATGCACATGCGCGTGCGCGCGCACACACACACACACACACACACACACACACACGGCCACGTGAACACAGAGCAGGGAGGGACTGGCGCGTCTTCCCTGAAGACTACAGTGTTGTGGCTACCAGCCAAGGAGTCCCAGCAGCCCCTGGAAGCTGGGAGAGTCAAGGCACACACGCCTCCGCTCCAGCAACACCTCGATTTCAACCTCGTGATGTTGATTTCAAACTTCAGACCTCCGGAACAGCCAGAGCATACCTTTCTGTTGTTTTAAGCCCCCCCCCAGCTGGCGGTATCTATTATAACCACAGCAGCCATGGCCCTCGGACCCAGGTCGTGAAGCAGGAGCAGGGAAGCCAGTCTGTGTCCTTCGGGTGTCCAGCTCGGGTCTCCCCCACTCCCAACCCCGCCACACCATCCATCATCCTGGGGGCGAGCTCCTCCCTCAGGAAAAGGGTCAGGTCAGTAGGGATGATGTGGAGCTCAGCCAGCCAGTGGGTGTGGACTGGGCTCTCACTGTGATGCTTGGAACTGCAGGCTTAGCAGAGAATTGGAAGCTGTGGTCGGTCGGTGCCCTGGAGATGTGCGCAGGCTGGCCAGGGAAGCAGGGAGCACAGGGAGGAGACAGCAAATGGAGCGGGACATGAGGAAGTGCCTGCCTGTGTGATACACAGCTAAATTCCTCGGTTTGTCAAGCTCCTTCACAGGCTGGAGAGAGCCCTGGCTTCTCTTTGGAGGGTCCAGGCAGAGAACCCAACATCCCACAAATCCTGCGTTCCCCCCAGAGACGCTGCAGCCCTCTGTGCTAAGCAGACTATGGGTGTGAAAGCACTCTATAATGCAGGGCGCTTATTTCCTATAGTGAGAACACAAGTGGCCGTGTCCAGGCTGGACCAGTGACCGCATGCCAGCTGTCCTGTCCCTGTCCTGGGCTTCTTCCAGGGGCGGGGATGGGAAGGGTGACATTAGGTGTGGTCTGAAGAAGGAGATGTAATAAAGAGAAGAATGAAAAATTCTTGAATAAAAAAGAATGAAACAGAATTGATTTCTTGTGTCTAATAGAGTTTTTCTCTTTTTTTTTTCTTTCCTAAAACAGCATTTGGCATATGTAATAAAACACTGAAGCCACTCCAAGGAGTTGGGACCTAACAAAGAATGGGATGGGGGATTTGGCTTCATTTGTATTTAGTGTCCCAGGGAGGGGTTCAGTGTCATCCAGCAAAGGCCACCCTGATGTTCATCCACTGGACAGCCAGCTGGGAGGGTCCACCCCTCTGCTCCCACTCCCGGAGAGCGGACACAACTTCACGTTGAACCCAAAATGTAAATATCCTAATTGACGTCTTATTAGTAAGAGCAGAAATGCCCATTGTTATGGAAGAGAAATCTCCCAATCGCCCACCAATTAATCTTTGACTACAGGAGGCTCGTGCTCACCATATCAATGGGGGGCTGGGGCTCTGGAGTGAGCCGCAGAAGGTGGGGGACAGCGAGAGCGGCTGACTGCAGAATCTCTAAGCTGGAGAACCTGTCCTCCTGGGGTCAGTGCTCTGGCCACTGGGGAGTGTCCCTACCATGAGGGCAGCTGCTGGTGGTCCATCCCAGGGAGGCTGCTGTGGAGGAGAGGACATGGGGTGGAGGGTTATGGTGGACATACGGGGCTGGGCAGCATTCCAGCTGCTTTGCTCATAGTATGGGGATTTCCTCATCATTTGGGTCTTGGTGGGAGGCAGAGTGTGCTTTCCTGTAAAGGAATGGAAAATTCTAGCTACTTGCTTTCCCAGCAGGTCTGGCATATGCCCCAGGCTGGGCCCGTCTGGCCCTCCCACCATCCCACCATCGGCTGACCCACCCAGGAGGCAGGTGTTGGTGATGAGGACAGGTGATTCCAGGGACGGCCGCTAGTGGGAGCGGTGGGCGGGGCCGTCTGAGGGACAGGACTATTCTGAGACCCGATTGTGCAGCTGCTCTTGGCCACAAAGTCTATCCTCCCATCTCCCATTTTCCAAGCCTCGTTTTGCCATGACCTTCCTGGTAACTGGGAGCCGCTGGACATTTTTAAATAAATTCGTTTTCTGCTTAAATCTGCCGGAATCAGTTCTGTTGCTCGGAATAACACATCTGATTACAACAATACGTTTTATGGGGCAGAACAAGAGGTGAGGAGGGAAATTCTGGTTTCTGGAGAGCCTGGCATAGGCGAGTCTCGGGAATCATTTCATTTGATCCTACAAACCCTTTGAAACACTGACTGAATTAGTTCCTTCATTTTACAGATGAGGAGGCTGTGGGCTCAGAGCCTTGGTTCATCCGCACAACTGGGTGGAAGCCAAGCCGCGGCACTCCACATCCGGGTTCTTGTGAGGGGCCACTGCTCAGGGTGCCGTGGCTAAGCGCAGCAGGTTTCGACCTTTTGGAACGTGTCGTCCTCTGGATCATTGCCACTCCTCTGGGAAAGCTTAACAAGATGCTTTTCCTGGGAAGTTCTCTAAGATGCCCCACTACGGGTCAGACTGGATCCCCTCCTCTCTGTCCCCACAGTGTGCAGACATAGGGGGCTTTTCCTCGTATGGACCCTGTCCTCCCTAATGCTGGATGCCCATCGTTTCCAGAGACCGTGAGAGACCTAGAATGAGGTTTTATCTCACTGGGTATCTGACAATGCCTTGCCCTCCTTTTGGGGCCGAATGTATGCTTATCAAATGAAATTAGTAATGATTCAAGTCTGGGCAACACAGATAAAACTGAATGTCCCCACAAAATTTTTCCATACAAAAGATACCATCTGATCTAACGGGGAAACCCCCTTTGTGTGTGTGGTTGTCTTTTATTTTTTTTAATATTTTATTTATTTATTTGAAAGAGAGAAAATGAGAGAGAGAACATGAGAAGTGGGAGGAGCAGAGGGAGAATCAGACTCCATGCTGAGCAGGGAGCCCGAAGTGGGATTCGACTGGGGACTCCAGGATCATGACCTGAGCCGAAGGCAGTTGCTTAACCAACTGAGCCACCCAGGTGCCCCCCTCCTTTGTGTTTTAATGATAGAACCCAGAGGCAGGAATGATCAGTCTGTGTGTAGACCTCTTTCTTAATTAGGCCGTAAAAGGTCAAGGATCTATTCAAGGCTCTGGGCCCCCTCAGTACCTCCTTGGGTCCAGGGCTGCTCATTACTGGACACCTGTTGAGAGGCTAAGTAGTGATGGTGGCTACCCCTGACCTGTCTCCGTCCTATCCCACCCCTGGCCTTGTAGCGAGCTCGTAGGCTCAGCTCTATCTACTCGGTGAATTCCCAGAGTGCACCATGGCTGTTTCCCACCAGTACCTACCGAAAATGACCCAGCTTGATGGACTCTTTGGGAAAGTTAGTTTTAAGAAAAGATAGCAGGGTAGACGTCAGTGGCCTGCAGATGGATAGTGAAGGTAGCTGGGCTGTTCCCCTGGGTCAGCCGGGCTCCGGGCTCGCAAGTGGAGCTGTATTAAAAGCGCCTGACTGCAAGATACATCTTGCCTGTAGGTGGCGCTGTCTAGTCCACTTGGCTCCAGGAGGCCATGTTTGTACTCCGAACAACCTGGATGGGGCGAGTCCTCCATAAACATGACTCAGAAGACCATTCTGGACCACCTGTTCATCATCAAGAGGTGGCCTTGGGAGTTAGCTCTTGCCTGAGAGAACTTCCCTCCATTTCATTATAAAACTCGACTTTGTGGCCCAAGGTCCCCACCTGCCTGGAGCTCAATTGACTGAGGGGGGATAAGACCGCCCTTGGATTGTTCTCATCACTAAATAATTTCCAGCCAGCTACGCGGGAGCCTCGGAACCACGTGAAGTGTTGTCTGGAGAAATCTTGCCCAGATATAACATTGAGACAACATTTAAAACCTCATTTAAGTGAACACAAAGAGAGGGCTCCTGGGTAAAAGAGACTTAATTAATCTCGTTTCTGTGTAGATACTTTTAATTAAATGTAACTCCACATTCCTTCCAAGTAGATTGGAAGGGCCGAGCAGCCTTGAAACTTGGTGGGGCTAGGTGGAGGGAGGCCAGCAGGTGGGTTCAGGCCATCTGAGATGTTGAGGAAGCTGGAAACCAGGGATGTGGCCTTGCCTCCTCTCTCTTGCCATCCCCCGGGCTAAATGTGCCTCCAAACACCGATCCACCTTCCCAATCATCTCTTGGGGGCCTCCTTGGCTCTTCATCCCACAACTTCAGCTCTAGCACAGGCCCTTGCCATCCTTCTCCTAGATTATGACAGTCGTCTCCTCACTGTTCTCCCTCTCCCCAATTTCAATTCCTTTCCACCTACCCTGATTCATTCAGCTAATGACCCTTCCAAGACCCCTCACTCCCACTGGGATGTGACTTTCCTGGTTAATGACTCAAAATAACTTCCGCTTTTCTGATTAAAGATACGTTCTTGCTCTTGACATGGCCAGAATATGGTATCTCAGAAAACTGGTGGCACTGAGGAGTGGCTATAGAGTCTGGAGGAGGAAACGAGGTGGGGGGTGGGCCCAAGAACAAGTGTCCTGGGGAGAAATGAACCCCAGTGAGGCTGCCATAGAACAAGTCAGTCTGAAGGGTCAGAACATCGCTGGGGAGTTCAGACCTGAAGCAGTGGGAACTGAGGGGATGAGAAGAGAGGCAGAGTGGCCATTGCAGGTGAAACCTGGGGAAATTCCTTGAGGCCGGGAGAGGTTAGCCATGGGGTATGTGTGTAGGGTAATCAGCTGTCATGGGCAGAGAGAAGGGACCAGGGTCTCCTGATGGGTCTTCTACTCTCTCATTTTTGTTCAACAGCAGGCTGGATGAAGTGGATCCAGGGGAGAACCCGAAGGTTTTAGAGAATGACAGAGACATGTGTTGAATGGTCCCTGAGTGGGCCTCTCCTCTCAACTCTGGCTGCCATTTTGGATTGTGACATGAGTGGAAAGAAGCATACATGATTCAAGCCCCTGAGACTTGGGGACTGTTTGAGACAGTGGTCACCCTCCCCTGACTCATCCAATAGGTATGCTCCCATGAGGGATGCCTAGAAGAAAAGGAAGCATGTAGACTTGAATCACATGCAGCCCCTGTGGTGAGGGCCTCAGAAGGTTGCTTCATATGGATAGGGCCACCTCTCAGT
Source organism: Spilogale gracilis (assembly GCA_004023965.1). NCBI lineage: Eukaryota > Metazoa > Chordata > Mammalia > Carnivora > Mephitidae > Spilogale > Spilogale gracilis. The sequence continues at coordinate 15,793 of PITA01019148.1, read as the reverse complement.
CTTATCAGTGTCTCTTGGCTCTTCTTCCCCACTCCTCCATAACCCTGAGGAGGCCCCCGATGGCCAGGAGAAGCAGCACCTAGGGGAGGCCCCACTTGACGGGGAGGGGTCCTCAGTGGCCAGATTTCTGCCGTGGTTTTCAACCAGCGGTTCTGTTTCTCACTCGCGGCCATGTTTGCAGACAGTGACTGCTGTGCCTCGGCGGAGGCCTGTGCTCACATGCGCCCCACGCGGCTCTAATTCTGGGCCAGCAGCCTCGAGGCAAGTTGCAGAAGCACAAAACACCAAGCCAAACCTCCTAAGCGCATTTAAGCTTCTGCTCATGCTACATCTGCGAGCCTTCCATCCATAGAAGCATGACGCAAGCACGGAGCCCATCGGACGTTCATTCTGCAGACCGTGAGCAGAGTGGAGGGGGAGTAACCGTGGACCTATCGTGTAATGTACCATGAGCACCGTCTGCCTAAAATCCAATGTCCTTGGGCCTGTAGGGCTGTGAGTTGAAGCGAGTGATGGGAGGGGCTTCCAAGAGCTGGAGGGATTGGCCAGGCTATTTTGGGTAATGGGAAGGGAAACTGGAACCAAGAGCCTTTGTGTCTTCTCAAACTGCTAAGTGACCATGAACGTTTGGCGAGTCACTGTTCTCTGGGCGTCAGTGTAATTCTCTTGGATGAGGGAACTGGGCAAGGTGATGTCTGTGTCCTTTAAAGGAGGAGTCTAAGAACCCTGGAGACTCTAAGAAGCCTAACCCTGTGATCCTATACTACGATCTCTGAGCTCCTACTGTTGGCAAGCCAGGTAAAACCTCAGCAGAGGATCCGGGAGAAGGTGGTTTTTTCCGGAGCCCTCCCCAGAGGGGTGGTAGGGAAGAGAGGAGCCCGAGAAACGGCTCAAGTATATTTCTCTGTGCACTTCTAAAAGCCCTTAGATCAGGCTGCTCAGGGCCTGATAATTTTTCCATTAAGAGGAAATAATTTTCTGGGTCTGTTTTGGTTGTATTTATCTGCAGTTGACAGCATCAGCCGCCGCAGCCGTGACACGCCACCCGTCCCCCAGACCAGGCACGTACTTAGGGGAAAAGAGAGAGGCAGGGGTCGCCTGGCCTGGATGAGGGAAGCAGGCAGCTACCACAGGACCCCGGGATACCTCTCAGATGACCCTGCCGTGACCTCAGGTACCTCCCACTCCATTTTCTCCCCTAAAAAAGAAATGTAAACAACAGCGGGACCAAGAAACCTACCACTGTGCTATCTCGGGCCCGGCCCCCACCTCCTGCCTATCGCTTCTTCTAAGCCAGCTTGACAATAACCATTCATCACGAAAAAGAAAACGAAGTACGGAGAAACAAAAACCAATCTGAGGCCGCAAATTGACGTCAAACTTTGACAAATGGACCTCAAGATGGTTGTACGGTGAGCTCTTTCTGCTTTCCAGAGCAGACGGGGCTGGGCCCCTCCTGTCACACACCCTCATGGCCCCAAGTTCTGCTTGGAGGTGACTACAGTCCAGGGAGCAGATCTGGCTCCCCGAGGTGACATTGGGATGGAGGGGAGGGAGGAGAGCTGCGGGAATGGTGGCAAAAGAGAGCCACCTCTTGTGCTAGGAGGCCACGCACCCCGGGGGAGGGGCTGGTGGGAGAGGGTGATGCTGGATCCAGGCCATCCTTCTGGATCCTGTTCGCTGTGGAGCTGGCACATCGGCTCCAGGAGAGATTGAGCAAGAAAAAAATCACAGATTTTGATACTTGGTGCTTATAGGCTCGAAGGGCATTACTAAGTTCAAAGCATTTTCAGAGGCATGATCTTACTCCAAGCAAACCTGCTACATACGCAGAGCAGCCTCCGTCATTCGCACAGTGAAGGTAAGAAAGGTGCCGGACGGCTGTGGCCCCCCGGAGTCACACAGCTTGCAAGTGTCAGGGCTGGACCCGAACCTGGCTCTTCCCAGCTCCCGCGCCAATGGCCTTTCTCTTTTGGGGACTTCGAACTGACAAGGAGGAGTCTGAGGTGTTGTCACAGTATCTGAATGCCCTCCTATTTCTTTGGGAAGGGGAATCTGAAGGCGGGAGAGGAGCGCGGAGCTGACCTAGCCCAGGCTCCACAGTCGTTGGTGGGGGCTCGGGGTCCAGCCTGGTGCTCCTCATCCCCAGCCAGGAGGCGGGAGTGCATGTTTGCAACATCTCAGTGAAGACCAGGAATCCTACAGTGGGACTCCCCTGGGGCCCTGATGGGAGCTTTTGCTCCTGGGCTTTGTCCCCTGGACCGGGCCTGAGGCAGCCATAGGATAATGGAAATCTGGGAGGGCTGATGATTATTAGCTTTCAGCTAGTAATGTCTGAAAGGGGTAGTTCTTACTTCTCAGGAAACCACTTTTTCCCTTCCTTCTTCTGGAATCACATACCTACTCTCCAAGCTTGTCACCCAGTGTGCTTGGCCTGTTCTGAGATGCTCAGGACTCCCAAAGGTGCTGGGCCAGGTCTGTCCTATTAAGGACGCACCAGATCCCGTGGGCATCCCTCAGCCGCCCCTGCCCACTGGCAGACATCCTCCTCTCATGATCCATGTCGTTGGGGCCCGCAGTATGTGAGGGGATCCAGCTATTCCGACAGGTGTCGTGAAGACAGACTGCCTGGGTTCAAATCCGGGTTCCAGCAAGTGCTAGCCCTGTGTCCGCAGGCAAGTTAATTAACCTCTCTTAGCTTCAGTTTCCTTATCTGAGAAATGAGGATAATAATGCTCACTAGGGAGTTTTAAATGAATTTGTGTAAAGAATTTAGCACAATGCCTGAAGCATAATAAACATTCAATAAATGTTAGTTATTTTTAGTTTTGAAACCTATTCGTGCTAATGGGATGGTGGAGGCTAATGGCTCACTCCAGAGTTAAAATAGAGGTGTCTTTACAGAGATCTAATGGAGGAAAGGGCTTACCAGGGAGGCATGGAGACATTAGCCCCCAAGTCACTCCTCTGTGGGGAGACCCCTCCTGAGGGGTGGATCATCCAGCTAACCCCCTCTGGGGGCATCACAGGATGCAGACGTGGATCACGAGTGGGACGTCGGAATCTCTTTGCCACAATCCTCATTTGAACTGGAGTTCCCACCCCACAGCTGAAGCCTGGAGCAAGGGGTTCTAACCACAGCCAGGTCACCAAGAGGATGCAGGTCAGGGAGTGAAGCTCAGTCATCAGGTCCCCAGGGGCCCGAGCGCCACCCCACCAGGGCGAATGGGACCCAGGTGAGCTTTGCAGTTGGGTGGCTGGGACGCCAAGATTTCCACCCTGCCCCTTCTTAACGGTGTGATCTTGGAGAAGCTGTTCACTTTCACTGAGCTTCTATTTCCTCTCTGGGACAAAAGTCAAACTAGATAATGTAGATAGAAAGCACTTTGGAAATGACAAGCTAATGTTTTTTTTATGGTATGTTGGTCTGTTGGTTTGCACAGCTATTATTTGAAGTCAAGTAAGCTCAGATTTGGAGAATCTAAGCTCTAATACTCGTGGGCTCCGTGGCCTTGCTCTTGCTCGAGCTGTGGCTGTGCGGCGCCGAGATCCCTGGAAGGACGCCCAAGCGTGTGCGGAGAGGAGGGGAGGGGTGGCTGAGGACAGAGCATCACAGGTGTGGGGGGGAGGGGCCGCAGTGGCCGAGGCTTCGTGCAGAATGGAGGTGAGGGTGAGTCAGGCTTCATAGTAGCCCCGGGGAACTGCGTCTCCGTCTCCCTTGGGCAGCTTGCTTTTTCTCACTCAGCATTCCGCTTTCCTCTACGCATCTGCTCTGCTTTCTCTCCAGTCAGCCCGTGCTGCTTACTCACCATTTCTACCCACCTGTGATTCAACCGGTTGCATCCTTGCCTCCCCAGCCTCCTGTCTACATAAACTTTCTGCTGTACCACCTGCTCCTTCTCATGGCAGCTTTCCTCTCAAGGTCTTTGCTCAAACCCCAGGAAGAATCTGATCCTTGTTAACCCTCCAGGCCATAGACCACACTATGGACCAGTGTCTCAGCGGTCACAGACCTGCCCCGTTATCTGCAGGTGCAAGAATCGTGGAGGAGGGCTGACAACACTGGCCCCGTCTTTGGAGCTCCATCGAGTTTTTGCGCTGCAGTGACCCCCACCTTGGGGCTACCTGTTCCAGCCCTTGTGGAGGTTAATGTACGCCCTGATCGCAATGCAGCAAGGCTCCTTCTGACCGTCCCTAATGGGCCCACAGAAGGATCCACTTAAGGTAACTCCTCGAGGTGGCTGGCGCACAGAAGGCCCCACTTGAGATAATTACCTTGTAATGGGAGCACCACGCCCCTCGTTATATAAAAGCTGGGGGCTAAGGTCCCGCCCAGGTGAAGAAGCGCTGTGGGAAATGGTGGAGTATCAGCTAGGTCCTGCTCCGTCAGCTCTCTCCCTGCGGTAAGTCACCCCGCGTGTGCACCGTGCGGAATGCTTTGCTCTGTCCTAAAGGGCCTTGTCAGGCTGGGGGTGCTTCACCTCCCAACAGTGGGCTGGCCCGGCAGGAGGCCTAAGCAAGCACGGTACAGGGTGCTGTGGGGCAGAATCCTAGGCTGGCCAGCCTCCGCCAGGTGGGGAGACCTGGTCGGGTCTCTGCAGCAATTCGGGCCAGTGTGTGAATACAGGGATGCCTGAGAATGCCCGAGGTGTTTTAGATGTCTTATCAGTAGCAGTGGGGAAGAAGAAAGGAGGAAGGAAAATGAAGGAGATCTTATACTAACTAGTAGCTTGGCCATTGATCTGAGCTCTAGGACACCACAGAAAGGGAGTGACGAGTAAGGAGAGAGATTGAACCCACTGGAGAAGCGTTGGCATTGGAGAGAGATGCGGTGGTGGTCGTTCATCTAGTGCACTGTGTCCAGGGGGGTATGATGGCAGGAGGAGTGCTTGGAGGTCATGGCGAAAATGTCCGGATATAGGCTCCTGTTCACTAGAGTGAGGACCATCCTGTCTTGGGAGAGCTGGGACCCCAAGGTACAGGATCCCTGGGGCCATGGCTCCTCTGATGAGGACATTATTACGGAAGAGGAAAAAGATTTAGCCATACTCTTTGATGCAAACTAAGGCTCAGACCACTCATGAGCCTGGAGATGACCTTGAGGGGCGTTCTGCCACTGAACTAATACAGCTCCCCAGCTGCTTTAAAGGGAGGCGGGAAGTGTTTCAGCTGGGGGCCCTGGGGGAGGTGGGCTTGTGTTTGATGGGGGTTTGCGATGTTGGGTTGGACCTCGGTCACACTGCTCTACCAGCCTTGCCTCCAAGTCCATGTGCTGCAGGCATGAAGCTTAGCTACTGTGATTGGACAATGACTAGCATTAGGATAACCTGGTATAGTGAGGGAGATGTGCCCTTCCCCCACCCCTCCCATCCCATCCTCACTGTTCCACAGAACCTCTGTGGAAGAACTACATGAAATTGTGTGCGAACCGATCTATGCCCCTTCTCAGCTGGAACCATGATGGAATGCACCATCTGTGCCCAGCATCTAAGAGGCCCAGGCGAAGACTTTCTCTCCTCTGGTAGAAAAGACCGTATCTCTTGATCAGCTCCTGGGGACACGGTTTGGGACCTCGCCCCTGTGGCTAATTGGCCCATTGTTACAGTGGCCACCAGAGTGGTTGACTTCCACGGAATCAAAGGAATCCACCATAAGGGAAACAGACGGGTTGGAAAAAGGGAAAACAAAGGACCCTGTCAAAGATATACTAGAGGCAAAGGGGCCCATAAAGGTCTGTTGTAAACACCTGTGGCAAGACCCAGTATCATCTGGGACTCCCAAGAGAAAATCTAGATAACCCAGTTCAGTCTCATGATTAAACCTATGGAAAGTGTTGCTTAAGGGAAAATAGGTCACTCACTTGAAAGAAGGCTGAAAAAAGCCAGGTTTGTTGCCAAATGCCCCTTGGCTAATGGAGGACTCTCAGGAGTGGATACCACTACCCCTAGGGACTGGGGGTTAGGTCAACATGGCCCTTTAGTTCGCACAGTAGGGGGCCATTCACCGTTACTGGTCTCACTAACAGACTGCATTGGCTCCAACAGACCCTGGAACAGAATGCACACTTATCAAGCAGACCCCTCGAAATTTCAGGGAGGCAGAAAGGCTGTTGATGGTTATGGGGGGCAAACTATTCAGACAAACCAGTCTCTACCTCCATACCTACAGGCTCCCGGCGCATAGTTCCCCCATTCCCGAGTGTATTTTGGGCATACATGTATTATAGGATCTGGATCTAACTAAAGGGAATTCAGGTTGCCTAACTGAGTAGTGAACCCCACCACTGGGTGTCACCCTTAATGGGAGTCTACCCAGCTGTTGGTTCTCATAGAATGTAAAACCATATAAACCACCGGAATTAGAATATGTGGGGATAATCAGGCCTGCTCAAAGCCCGTTCAGTAGTCGGGTTTGGCCTATGGAGACATCTACTGGGACCTGGCCAGTGACAGCAGATTATAGGAAACTCAAAGTTATCCAACCCCCTTCCATGCCACGGTGCCCAATACCGCTTTAGTGGGAGGTCTTAATGGGTGCTGTGATTTTTCTCTCTCGTTGTGTACCAGACCCACAAAATGTAGAATGAGATGCTTGCTAAGACTATACATGAGATTGCCAACATAATGGATAGGAACTAAATCAAGGATGGGAACTCGACTTCATATTAGGGAAGATTTGCAGTGGGATGAGAGGCATTCATTCCTCAAACCTTGATCTATGCCCCTTCTCAGCTGAGGTAGCTAGAGCAGTCCTCACCCCATCCCTCAAGAAGGAGGAAAAGCCAGGCGTGGGACCGGCGAGTCTACCGCTGTTTCTCTTGTTGCTGGGCAGGTGCATGTCCCCTCCCTCTCTCTGACTCTAGGGTCCTCACAGAGGGACCTGTAAAGACTGTAGGAGCCCTAAAGATGTTGGGGGTGGAGTATAGGAGGGCTGACAACACTGACCCCGGCTTTGGCCTTCCATTTTGTTCTTGACTTGCAGTGGCCTCCCACAGGGTGTTCTGGGCCCCAAGGAGGTTAATGTATGCCCAGACCAGAATGTAAGGAGGCTTGTTCTTATCTTTCCTAAAGTGGTGCACAGAAGGCCCTACTTTAGATAATTACCCTATGACCTCACCATCATGCCCCTCCATAAAAGCTGAGGATTATGGTCCATGTGGGGTGGGGAGTGTGGGTGGAGAATAGCTAAGTATCACCTGGGTCATCTGTTCACTTGGTCTTCCCCTCCACCAGTAAGTTACTCTGAATAAAACTCTACACGGTATGGAGGCCCTTGCTTTGTTTTTTGGTCTTAGAGTACCTTCTCAGTCTGGAGGATGCTTTCCTGACCTTCTTCCGCCTTCTAACAAATGGGGTCTTGTGCTACTTACCGGATAAGAGTTTGAGGGGGCAGGTTCCCTTAGAATGGGCTATAGATGAGTTAAGTATGCAGCGGTCCTAGGACATGTAGGCAAGTCACGATGTCTCAACAAACTCTCCAGGTCCCTCATTCGGAAAGCAGGTGGTTACGAAGCTTAAATGAGTCCGTAAAAGTGCCCACCATAATCTGACCCCTTCTCTCCATCCCCTTGGCCACTTTCTTAACCCCACTCTTGATCTCTTACCTGGACTAATCCAGAGATTTAGCTGCATTCTTGCCCCTCAGTTCTGCCTCTACACCCCAATGGATCAAATCGATTTTCTATAGAATTGCCATAGTGAGCTTCCTAAAATCTAGATTTGAAAAAATAAAATAATGAAAATATGCAGATTTGAAGAACCCCAAGGCTACAGGCTGGGGAGCCCGTGATGATACACCATGGGACTTTGTATCCCTACAGTTCTAGAGAAGAGTGAGCTAGCAGTATCAAAATTGTAAACCCCATAGCTCTTGATTCTGCATTTCCACTTCAGGCAAGCCAGTGGAAATCTAAAACACCCCAAAGGATACTACACCGAGAAGGCTATTGTAACATTATTTTAGGTGTTCATAGCATTGTAAATGACCTAAATATTCTACAACAAGTGGTTAAATAAACTACAGAACCACCTGTGTAGCAGTGTGACAGAAATGGGGTGGAAGAAATTATGGTTTTCTTTCTATGACTTCGCATTCTTTCACTGGTCTCGGCACACTTACATGACTTCCCAGTTCTGAGGAGGAATGCGGTAAATGGAGGGGGTGGATCCCTAAAAAGGAAGAGATTTGCTCAGTCCATGTCTGTCCATTTCTGATACCCTTGAGTGCCTCCCCGTCGCACACAGAATAAAGTCCAAGCTCCTCAGCGTGGCGTCAGGGCCTCTCGGGATTGGGTCTCTACCTATGCCCTCTCCTCCCCCAACCTGTCTGATGGTACACAGCCCATCTACTCTGCACCGCACAAGGCCACCCACCGCTCCTGAGTGTGCTCGCTGTTGCACAGGGGCTGGCCTTCCTGGTATCGCCGCTTCTGCAAATGGCTCAGAGGCAGGGCGGACTTGTCCTTGGATCCCCAGCGTGAAGGGCAGGTCTCTGCGGATACAGCCGGGGCTCACTAAAGCTTGTTGCATGGAAGATCAGTGCATGACCAGTAGGCACCCAAAGCAAGCTGCTGAGTGACCACCAGCTCTCTGGAGCTGGCCGTGCTCTGCCCAAGCATATATATATTTTTTTCCTCCCAAGTGGTGGGGCAATGTCTATGTTTCCCAGGTGCCGTGCATTAAGGAAATGCCAATAAGCAAACACTGAGCAGAATGGGCAGGTGTGGGCTGAGCAGTCTGGGCTCCAGCCCCACCTGCTTCTCCTCAAAGCTCTTCAGCCCCTCCTCAATCTTCCTGAACCCACTCAGTCTAAGTGGGTAATGGTAGAGGGAGGCTCGAGGGTGTGGGGAGGTCCCAGCATGTGATTTCACGGGGGTGGGGGGAGGGCATCCTTATGTTCATTTTTCCTCAGAGCAAGAGTGTGTGTGAATTCCAGGGTGCCTGGGGATGTGTGTGGGCAGGCATGTGCTCCTCTGTAATTAAGCCTCCTGTTTGTGTGGTACTTTACAGTTTATAAAGTGTTTCATGTCTGCGATCCCATTAAGTCCCCATGAAACCCTGTGACTTATGCAGAGTATTATCATTTCCTCTTTTCTAATAAAGGAAAATAAGGCTCAGGGAGTTAAGTGCCTTGTTCAGAATTATGCCTTGAGGCTGGGCAGCCTCGAGGGACCCAATTCTGGAAGTCCTCCTTCCAGGGACCCACTCACCCCTCTTGCAACAGTGCGGCTCCAGGGTCCTCCTGCCCTATTAAGCTGATCATCACTCATGATGGTTGTGGAACTCTGATCTAAATATATTTGCTCTTTGATGCTGGTTACTGACAGCACTTCTAAGTCATTTGGAATGTCCTGGGTCCTAAAAATATCTTGGTATGCTAATAAGAGTACTGGTGTCAGGGAGCCCCCAGATAGCTTCAGGATGGTGACTGGTTTCTTTTTTAAGATTTATTTATTTTAGAGAGAGCGAGAAGGTGTGTGAGTGAGAAAGGGCAGAGGGAGAGAGAGAATCCCCAAGCAGACTCCTCACCGAGCACGGAGCTGCATATGGGGCTCCATCCCATGACTCCGAGATCATGACCTGAGCCGAAATCAACAGTTGGCTGCTCAACCGGCTAAGCCACCCAGGTGCCCCAAGATGGTGACTGGTTTCTGGAAGACCATGGCTTGATTTTAGGGCCAGAACTTTCAGCCTTACCGCCCCCTCCTGGGAGAAGAAAGGAGCTGTGGAATCTCAGGGGTTTTCAGGAAGTGCCAATTTGATGAACACATCTACCTGCTAGGAAGGTAGTGCACCCCACCTCCATGGGGACAGAAGTTCCTGTACCTGGAACCCTTCCAGAGCCCCACCACCACCATCACCTGTGCGTTTCTTCATCTGGCTGTTTATCCAACTCCTTTATCGTATCTTATTGGCTATAGGTTTTGAGGCAGGTGACTTAACCTCTCTGTGTCTTGTCACCCTCTCTCTGATGTGGGATCAGTAGACTTTACCCCCCAGGGCTGCTGAGGGTATTAAATGAGGAACTCTCTATAACTTGCTTTGTACAATGTCCCACACATAGTAAGGCCACAATGATGACTGTTCTAGATCATGCAGTCGGGGGAGGCTCATAGAGGAGGGGCCTCTGGAACTGGGTTTCTCTGGGTCTAAGTGTCCATGGCCTTAGTTGCACATTCACATGTTTAGAGATCTGCACTGGGGTGTCTGGGTTGACCAGTGCAGTCTTTTTTTTTTCCTTTGGGAATTAGTTCCTGCTGTATGGGCCCAATCTCCCTAGGACCACGAGCACTTGGGGAGTAGCGGGAGCCACTCTGAAGAGATCCAGCCTCCTACAGGCTCTGGGACAACTTAATTCAGGAGGTTGGCAGATGAGCTAGGAGGAGAGGGTGCAGAGTGACCTAGGAGAAAGTGCAGGACTCAGCCCAGCAGCGGTGCAAAGAGAGGGTGAGTGGGCTGGGAGATGGGACCCACTGTAGGTGTACAACCACAGGTGTCCTCTTCAGTCTTTCAGACTCTGGTACACTTCTGGCACCTGCATTCATGTTTGCTGTGGCCTGAGTGTTTCTGTCCCCACAAAACTCCTATATGGAATCTCAACCCTCAAGGTGATGCTATTAGAAGGTAGAGCTTTAGGGGAAGTAATTAAGTCATGAGAGTGGAGCCCTCATGATGGCATGAGTGTCCTTCTCTGAGGCACTCTAGAAAGTTCCCCTGCCCCTTTCATCATGTGAGGGTATGGTAGATAACCATCTATGAGCCAGGAAGAGGACCCTCCCCCAGACACCAAATGTGTTGGCATCTTGACCTTAGGCTTGCCAGCCTCCAGAACTGTAAGACATTTCTGTTGCTTATAAGCCATCGAGTCTGTTTTTTTTTTTTTTTTTTTAAATAGCAACTGAAACTACGGAGACACTCTCCTTTTCCTCTTTCTTTCAATCTCTGGCTCTTTAGAAGGGACTGATGGAAAAAGCAAGGGTTTTGCAGGTAGGAAATCTGGTTGGATCTTGCCTTCCCCACTAACTAGCTGTATGATCTTAAGCTGGTCACTTAGCTTCTCTGGGACCTATTTTCTTCTTGAGTGAAGTGTGCATGATGGTAATAGAACCAAACACAAGTTTATTGTGAAGATTAATAGGATAAAGCCCCCGAGCTGACTCTGCTTTCTGTCCCCTCTCTCCAGATCTCAGAACGATAGCCCACCCGTGGAAAACTGAAGGATCGTAACTGTGTTTATATGCATTTATCTTTCCTTTTCCAAATGTGTAGGGAACTCAATACAACGAGGAGCAGCCCCCTCCCAGGGTTGCGGCCATGGGGACAAATTGGTGGTGGATGTCACGAGAGAAGACAGGGCTCCCAGGGCAGCCACATCAACTTCCTCTCATCTACCTTCACAAGATCATTCTAGAATCTTCTGATCACCCTTGACTCCTTTTTCACCCTTCTCCTAGATTCAATTTGTTTTCCTCTCCTACAGATATGAGTGCCTACTATGTGCTAAACAACTCTACATCCTTTGCTTCAAACACATCCCTTCTATGACTTTGTCTGAAGGCGATCCTCCATTTATTGACTGCTTACAACATTAACCAAGCCCATTGTGTTGGGTGGCTCTTCCTATCCTCTCTGTTCTCACAACCACAAAGGAAGGATGATGTATCCTTATTTTGCAAGCAGGGATCCTGGGGATCAGTGAGGCTAAAGCAGCTGGCTGCCATCCCACAGCTAGTGAGTCGGGAGCCAGAATTCAGACCCATAGTGGACTTGTCTCATGCTAGGACTATTGCAGTAGCAAATCCCCACTCTTCTCTGCCCTTCTCACATTTTTCTCACGTACATTTCCAATCCTGTCTTCTGGTGCTTGTCTCAGTCCATAGCTGGAGCCACAGCTCTCCAAGCAGCCCCTGTGCTTTGCATATGCAAGTCAGAGTCCCTTTTCTGAAGAGCAAAATGAACACTCCCTCCCTCTGTGAGGCCTCTCCTGACCCCTTGGGGCTGAATCAATAGTTCTATTCATTATTCTCACAGCACTTGCTTCAGAGTCTGCCTTATCACCCATCCTATAGAATACGAGCATTCGTTGTTTTGCATTCCTGGCTGAGCCTTCTCCCTGTGTTTCCTGTGTCTCGTGCAGTCAGTGTACAGCACAGAGAATGTTCTAGATGGGTGTGAGCGGAGTTAGCCCAACTATTAGCTATTCCCCTACATACTCCCCACCTGGGTCTGCTTTGAGACCCATGTCCATGTACACCCCCTCAAGACCTCTCTGGGGTCGTCTTCTTTTAGGAGCATTTGACCAAGAACCAAGAGGCCTGTCCGGGCTCTCGGCCCCTCTGTTGTCGTAGTGATTTTAGTGGGTCTCTGGTCTCTGGGGGTCTCTGTTGCCCCATCCCTCTGAGCACCCACCCACACACTGAAAGAAGCAGCTGGAGAATGTACCTGGCTCCCCAGAAATTCCTGTAGATTCGGATGGTTTAGGAATTGTCCAGATGGATGAATGCTGGCGGGGTACTGATGCAGAAATAAGCACCACCCCAAGGGTAGGCTGCAGGTCACAAGGGGCAGCATCTTCCACAGAGCAGGCCTCTGTGCCACTTTCTCCGGGAGGGCTGCAGGCTTTATCGGCAGATGGGCAGAAGAGCCTTCCACTCCTCTGGTCCTCCAGGATTAGGGTGAGGATGGTGAGCTGACATTGAGCGCTTTCCCAGCGCTTTTTTTTTTTTTTTTTTTAATAAAAGATTTTATTTATTTGACGGAGAGAAACACAGCGAAACAGGGAACACAAAGCAGGGGGAGTGAGAGAGGGAGAAGCAGGCTTCCCGCTGAGCAGGAAGCCTGATGTAGGGACTCGATCCCAGGTCTCTGGGATCATGATTTGAGCCGAAGGCAGTCGCTTAACCAACTGAGCCACCCAGGTGCCCCAGCGCTTTTCCTAACACTGTTAGGGCTAGCCCTCACTGCCCCAAGGGTGGTCACATTATCACCCCTCCCCCCCAAGAGGGAAGGGAGCTTGCAAAGGGCATATCTGAGGTCACCAGGGAACAAGCTAGTGGAGGTGGGGTTTGCATCCCTCTCTGAGGAAAGGCCTAGGGCCCAACAATCTGACAAGCCTGAGGAAGCCTGAGGATGGCCCCTAGGGCCCCTGACAGGAGCCTAAACCCAGCAGAGGGGAGGGAAATGCTCGCTGCTGGCTTCACCAAACCTTCTGAGCTTTGCTTTAGAGCCACACTCTTCTTAGCTGGCTGCCCATTGCATGCTGCCTGATTTTGTCCCCAAAGATCTGCCCCTCTCTACGTGACCCCTCCTGCCGTTCCACCCCGGCCCCAGCTCCCTTCTTGCGGCTGTGGACTGAGTCTCTCCCATGACCAAACTTTGGTCGGGCTCCTCTGTGTGCTCTTGTCTACTAGGCCATGACCTTGGCCTTCTGAGTGTGTCCTTGCAGAGTCCAGTTGCAGCCAGGATCCTGTTAGGTCCATTTGGAGAGAGACACCCCACTGCCCCCATCCAAGCCTGCCTTCAGCAAGAACTCTCCCCTCCCCCCAGGACACACACACACACACACACACACACACACACACACGCACACTCACACACACACTCTGTGATGTCTCTCTTGGCAGTTTTCTACCCACTGCTGACACCCTTATTCTTTTCATCCCCACTTATTCTTGTTGGATTCGGACTTGAGTCTCTCTCCACTATCCTGATATCCTGATTAAAGCCTTCCTCCTTGTTCTAACGAGTGTCAGGATACTTTTTTTTTCTTTAGCACTGCCCCCACATCCTGAGCGAAAGTAAGTGAGTCATCTCACACCTTCCCACCCTCGTCTGTCTTTGGTCCTGACTGGCACAGTGAGTGGGAGGTGCTGCAGGAATCAGGGTGGGGCCCAGAGCGGCAGGACCCCCCAAAGGAGCGGGCAGGCCAAGAATGAGCTGCCCCCTGGAGAACAGGCTGCCTCCGGGCTGGTGTCTCCCTGGTGACGAGCCGCTAGTCCATGTAGTAAATCTGGATTTTTCCCATGGCCCCGGTGTACAAGGAATGACCTACTACTCTTATTTACTTCTTGAAGTAAATGAAATCTGACCTCGGATCCCCTCCCACCAGGTTGGCAGAGGTCCTTCCCCACCCCTTCTCTTGTGCTAAAGTCATACTCCGAGCAGGCATGGTCGTTGGTTCCCCACTGGTCCCATTAAGGTCACCATTACCAGACCCACATGACCCTGGAGGAAAGGGGGCTGGTTGGGTTGCTTTTGCAACAGATGAGAGAATTGGAAGGATATCTTGTTGAGGTTCTATGGACACAATACGCCGTTCCCTTTGAGACCCTCTCCCCTGATGAGTCTTAGAAATCTCCCTACTTCCCATGTTACCCCCAAACCTTTTCTTCCTTTTCTGGGAAGGCCTGGTGTAATCCATCTAAGACCAAGGTTGGACATTGTCATCTTGTTGTCTCCTCTACCTCAGAGCAGGCTGGAGTAGACCCAAAACATCACTTTCAAAGGCCTCCAGGTGGGGGAACGGTCCTGTACACCTCCCCTCACCCCGCCCCCCCAACCAAGGGCTTGGCCAAGGCTTCACAACTTCCTGTATTTATAGAATTTGGAATGGGGAAAGGGTCCAGAGGAGAATGAGAATAATAAACCTCTTCCTGGGGCTCATCCAGCACCCTGTGCACCTGCCTGTCTTCAGATGCGAGGGTGCACTGGGGGCTTTCTGCAGGGGACAGAGTCAGGCGGGGACCTCTAGGTTATGTCCATTCCAGGGGGCCTGGAGTACCTGCCCACCCAGCGTGCACTCCTTGGGCTGTGCATGGGATGCAGGCTGCAAAGGAGGACTGGGAGGGAGTGGCTGCATGCCCACCCACCTTGAACACAGGATGCTAATGAATGAGGCATCACAGTGCTGGTCCCCTCTGGGCCCCAGGCTCAGATCACATCTCCATTAATACACTCCTGGAGTTCATTGTGATTGGCATTGCTACAATAAACAGTAAATGAGTGAATAATAATTGGCCATGTATTTGAAAGTGTTACTGAGGTTGCCATGGCAATCACACCTTTTATGAAGCCACAGCTGCTGGGACTGAGGTGGTGGGAGTGGGGCCTCCCAGAGCGCCCTGCAGGGGATAGGGGGGTGAGGGGGAGTGGGGGCATGGGGGGTGTCTGCCCTGCTCTGTGACCTTTCCCAGATTCTTGAGTACAGGGGCCAGATCAGGGGACACTGCTTTTTTTTTTTTTTTTTTTTTTTCTTTCCTAAACCAAACAAAAACCACTTACCTTCTCTGGGGCCTTTGAAAAGGCTCCTTTAATCCCCAACTAACAATAAAAAGGTCTCTCTCTTGTCTTCAAATCCTTAAGGAACGAAGTAGGGGACAATGTTTCATTTTTGCCCTGAGCATCACCCATCCTCCCACCCCCAACTAATAGTAAAAATGAAAATTAGAAAAATTCCAAAAAATAACTCATTTTAGTGGCAAAAATTATATTCACTTTATTTTAGAATGATTAAAATCTTACAGCTAAGGTGCTATTACCCTGTCTTTATTATTCCTCTCCCTACCCACCCTCTACCAGTGAATTCTAAATCCATCTATGCAAGGAAGAGACTTTAACGAGAAACCACCTAGACTATCAGATCCCTGTAATTCCTGTCTACCAGGAGCAAGGGGTAGAGTATCACATGTAAGAATGTAAGACCCTTTTCCTGCATCCAGGGGCCATACCATTTCCCACACATACAGAAAAGAGATTTAGGGATTCTTTGCTTTTGAGTCGTGCTGAAATCTGATCTT
>PITA01019147.1:0-38428 GCA_004023965.1 Spilogale gracilis | reverse complement strand
GATGGTTGCAGTGATGGTGGTGATCACGATGGTGGCGGTGATGGTGGTGATCACGATGGTGGTGGTGATGGTGGTGATCACGATGGTGGTGGTGATGGTGGTGATCACAATGGTGGCAGTGATGGTGGTGATCATGACAGTAATGGTAGTGACTATGCTGGTGGTGGTCCTGGGTGGTGAAGATGATGGTGGTGGCAGTGGAGGTGATATGTGTGTGTGTACTTGTGTGGAGGGGAACAAATGTGTATGAGATAGGAGCAAGGATTGCCATTCCAGTTCCTGCAGAACAGTCCAGATTGGTGTGAACTCTCACAAACGATGTCCTGTGAGATCTTCTCCGTACACTAAACGTTGACACTTGCATTTTTTTAATACTGTAATGAGCCAATGATCTCCTGTTTTACAACATTTGATAGGAGGGAAGTTTTTGTTTCTTACTGCCTCATCATCCCAACCAGCATTTTGTGTGTGTGTGTGTGTGTGTGTGTGTGTGTGTGTGTAACACAGTAAATACTGAATCAGACACACGCACATTTTCCCAAGCAGATATTAATTCTCAGAGATAGTTTGCTCAAAATGGAAATGGCAAGAGAGCCCTGGGCTGGTAATTCAGGGGAACAGCATGGGTATGGGTGGGGGTGCACAGGGGAAACATGGCAGGTCTGGCTTAGCCAGTGACAAATGTAGAAGAAGGCGAGCCCAGTTTCATCAGAATGACTTATTTTTTTCCAAAAGAAAATAAAACAAAAAAATCCCCACATCAGATTTAGATGTCAAATCTCCGTACACTAAACGTTGACACTTGCATTTTTTTAATACTGTAATGAGCCAATGATCTCCTGTTTTACAACATTTGATAGGAGGGAAGTTTTTGTTTCTTACTGCCTCATCATTTGCAATCCCCTCATGGTAGAGAAATTTACATATATTGTAAAATGCAATTTGTTTCTCAGCATCTCTTAGTTCCCCATTTTTTTTACAATGTGCCCTTTGGAGCCCCTCGAAATACAAGAAATGAGGGCAGGGCTGTTGAGGTTGGAAATAATGGCATGTGAGGACGTGGGTAAGATCTCAGCTGAGGGGCCCCTTCCCACATCTCCATCCGGTCGGAAGAAGGGAAGTGTTATTTTGGCCCCTTGTCTGACATAGAGTGTGGAGGCCGTCCTGCCTGCTCCGTCTGCCCCTGGCAGTTTTGTATGTCTTAGCTTTGCTGCTCTGTGTCCCTGGTTAGCCTCCGTGTGAATATTCTGCAGTCCCTTCTAGATGCTAGGAGAGTCGCCTGGAATGAGTCCTTGATGCTATAAATAGCCACCTCTAATTTATCGGTTTGTGAAAGATGGCGTTTGTTTTCCTTCTCCTTAAATCCGAACACTAATTAGTGGAGCAACAGTAAATGAAACCTGTTCCCTTGGATCTAGAAAGGTTCCTCCATCCAGTGGCCCCGCCTGGAAATGGAAATGAGCGGGCTTCCCGGGGCTGCTGGCTGGTGGTGCCGCCGGGCAAGAGTTCTCTCCGGGCGGGGCACACAGGCTGCACGAAGCTGAGGCTCTGCTTCTGCTGTCACTTGGGAATCATTTCTGAACGCGGTGCTCCGTGGCTGCTTCCTTCCTGCTCGAGCGCTGATGGGGTCCAGGGGGAGAGGGGAGGGGCGGGACAGAACCTCTCCCCGCCCCCCTTGTAGATCTGGGGGATCTGGGGTCACACCGTTGGGGGGCTGATCCCTTCTCAGAAAAGAGGTCCGGATTCCTTGCCTGGCTCACTGCACAATCCTGAGGACTCCCCACCGCGAATATCAGAAGCCTGGGAGGACTTCTCCCCCTAGCGCGGTGATGATGAGTTGACCTTTGCCCTGGGCTTCCGCAGCTCCCTTTTGTCTTGTTTTCCCTGGTGTTGCTTTCCTAGTTTATTTTGTGCCTCCCACTCTCTGAGCCACAGAATGATCTGTCCAGTCTGATTTCATTTGGGCCCTTCAGAAATCATCCAAGCTGGTGCCTAACGCCAGATGCCTATGACCCAGTAGAGGACATTAAGTCTATCTGTGGGAAAATAAAAATATAATGACAGGTTCAGAACATGAGATTCCAGCTCAAGTACCTCTATTAATAAAAAGAAAAACGACTCTGGCTTGCTTCCTGCTGGCTGCAGACAGCTTTGTTCAAGTGAGCCTTTATTGTAAGATCTTCCAAGCGACTTGCTTGGGGGGCAGATGAGGGGCTACCAGCCTCATCTATTTGGGAGTGAGACTGTTTTAGGGAAAGGCTGAGAGGTGTTGGCAGCAGGATGTCGGTCACTGTGAGGAAGGTCACTGGGGACAGTCCTGGGTGTCAGAACCAAGGAGAATGAGCTGGTATGTGAGGGTAAATACCATCAGTTCCTTTGAAATCGAGAAAACCTGTCGTAAATTTGGTTATTTCGTCTTTGGGGATGTAGCACTGTATGTATTTTTACAGTTCTTCAGTCTGACGTAGAAATAAAACATGTCTCATAAAACAATGTCCTTTGTACTGCAGATGTAGCACAGAGACAGTCGAAGCACAGGCTTTGGAGACAGACCTCACCACTGGCCAGCTGTGCCATCTTTCTCGGTCCAGCCTTATCTAGGCTTGTTGCAGATAGATTCCACCTGTTAAGTGTTTAATGTATGTTAGCTATTATGATGAGAAGCTTAAGATTTTTCCTTGGGATTCCTGAAGTGGTCTTCTTATGGAAGAATTCAGAACACACAGTACGTTGTGTTATGCAATGTATTTTGAATTTTTCTCACAGCTGTTGAACATACTTATGGTTCTTTAATGAAATGGCATCTATAAATACACCTAATGTAGCTCCTGGTTTATGATATGCACTTGAGAGAGTATTAATTCCTTCCTTCCTTTTCTGAAGAGTCCAAAGCTCCAGAGATCTCTCCACTTCCGTTTGCCAGTATCCATTTAAAAGGATTGTGATCAAATAAGTTGAAACGGCTCATTCTCCTGAGGTAGGCTGAATGAAGAGTCAACCATAGGTCTGAAGAAGGTCATTGAGCCTCTCCTGGAGGCTCTGCAGTCTCCCTGACTTTCTGAGTCAGAATCTGAGAGGAAACTGAGGCATCCAAGCTCATATGGGAAAGCTATAGCATTCCCACGGATCCAAGGGCTCAATAAAGTGATTATCCTTGAGACTGGCTTGGGGCAGATAGCTAATTTCTCCAGTTTGCTCTCTCGAGCACCCCCCCCCCACTGTTGTCACCAACTCCCAAGCTTTCCCCAGAATTATAACCATTTTAAAACTTTAAACTGGGTTTAGCTTCTAATAGAGTAAGTGTATTTAATATTTAAACACAAATTGGGATTTTTTTTTTCTGTTTTATTCAGATGTCTACACCTCAATTGTAGGAAATAGCAGACTGCTCATGAGACGTCAAAAAGACACACAGTTGGCCACCTGGATGGTTCAGTCGGTTAGGTCTGTCTTCCGCTTGGGTCATGACCCCAATGTCCTGGGATCAAGTCCTGCATTAGGCTCCCTGCTCGGCACGGAGTCTGCTTCTCCCTGTCCCTCTGCTGCTCCCCCTGCTTGTGTGGGCTCTTACCCCCCTCTTCTTCCCAAATAAATAAATCTTTAAAAATAATAAGAAGAAAACACACAGTTGAAAGATACCATAATTCAAAATTCACTGCCCTCAGATGCTTCAAGCTGTGCCCCTCCTTCAGGCTGTCCTCAGCGCCGGTAGCAGGCTCAGGATGAGCTCTGGATCTTCCCCGCGGGCCCTCCCTTTGCTGAAGGTCCATCATAGAGTGCAAGGCCACAGCTGAGCAGTATTGCTTTTTGTACTCCCAGCATCTAGAACAATACTTGGGACATCATAACCACTCTATGAATGGGCTGAACTTTCAGTTGAAGGCTACGGGTAACCCACAAACTAGATAATGCATGCTTGCCAGGTTACCGTGATCTTTACTGCCCAGAAAGCCACAGAAAGTCTGCGAGAAAGGCAAGAGGTTGGCAGGCCTCCTGCTGTGGCAGGCGGCAAGGAAGAAGGAGAGGTGCTTCACCCCCCTGCATTCCAGGCCTGACAGAGGCCAGCCCCGGTGTGCTCTGAGCCTAAAAGCAGTTCCTAAATCACATTTACCTACCTCAAATCTATCATCCTCAGTAAGCAGTAAATACATAATTCAGAAGGAAGATCATAGATTTTTCATAAGGTGCCCTGTTATGATTCCTGGCATGCCACTATACACTTTTAAAGATGCTGATAAATCTTGAAATTGGATGTGGGGCTAAGCTCCGTGCTAATGTATACTTTGTTCTTACGTAATTAAGATAACCCTGACATCTAGGACACTACTTTCCAGTAAAATTTTAAAAGTTCGGTCTTTTTTTAAATGTCTGACTGCTCATCAGCAGCCCTCTGAAGAAGCTTTATGAAGACGTTCTAGAGTAGACAGTTAGTACCTGCCGAGCAGGGGCTTCTAAACCAATCAAGTCCTGTGTTCCAACCTTCTCCATATAAAGAGGGGCGTCATTTGTTCTTGTCTTATTTTTAATTTGAATGCTGTGAAAGCAACTATCGCTATCCCTCGGCTTACTAAATAAATGGTGGAATTTTTCTGTTCTGGGTGTGGGGACAGCCTCTTTGCCACTTGGAGTAAGTTTGGCGAAGCCTCACCTTTATATTTTCAGTGGTTACTGTTCGAAGGCCTCAGATCTCTTCTCATTAGGTGAAAGCGAAGTCAGAGATTCTGCAGTGAAATTTAAGGCATCATTATAGCCTTTGCAGCAGAGGGTCGGGGCTGCAGGAGACAGTCTCGTGAAATGTAGGAGTTAGAGATGCACTCACTTGGTTTCAGCTAGAGGATATGACGGGGTTTTTATTTAGCGTTTTTACAACAGGAGACGTTCTGTCTCTATCAGCAGTAGCCAGGACATGCTTGCCCCACGTTGGAATGAAGAATTACAAATCTCTCTGTGCAAGGACATGACAGAGCCATGATGTGTGCCTTATACATTTTCCCATCTTCAAAAGTGATGCTTCCAGGACCAGCTCATTTAAAAGTTCCTGTCATCACAAGGACATCAGTATGTAGGGAAGAATGAATTCAGTGTCTAACAGTTTAAAACATGTGTATGTGCGCTTCAGTGCAAGGAAGAAAATTGGGGTCTATCTTAAAACAGTTCTTTTAGAAATGAAATAGAGCCTATAGTAGAATTTTTAAATATAGTTATTTCTAATTATAGAATAATTAGAAACATCTAACTATGATGTACCAGAAGCATGTAATGTACAATACATATGTACTGTAAAATAAAGAGAGAGACCAGGGGGGAGGGTGAGAGGGAGAGGGAGAGAGAGAGAGACATAAAGATATGCAAAACAGAAGAAGAATTTCACACTCATAATTTAGCCATGCCATGATGATCCCTTTTTACATTTTGGAGGATGAACTTTAAGAACATTTTTTTGCATTTATGTATATTTGAGATCATATAATCCTATATAAAATCTGTCAGAAAGATTGAAATAACACTCTACATATTGTTTTATAACCTCCTTTCTGCATTTTTCAATTTATTGTGGGCATTTTTCTATATTCCATGTGTTAGTATTAATTTCCTTTTTGCTTGCGTGAGATGGCATTAAACAGCAGTCTACGGTTGGTTTTTAATAACCCCAAGTAATGGACTGTCCATCACTTTTTCTGGAAGACTGTGTGGCTACAGCCCAGCCCCCAGCGCCCCTGTTCATAGTTCTGTAAGTGAAGGCATTTACTTATTTCCCTCTGCTTGTAGATCAACTGAAAACAAAAAACAAAAAACCTTGTACATGATCTAATGTCATTTAGCAGATTATTTCATACACTTGACCAGACTACACACAAATATGAACAGAAACCCTCCCTTTGGCTGGAGCTGTGATCTTCTACCTTAGAGCATTTACTTACTGAAGGAAAAAGTATTCAATGTAAGAAAATCTTCACATGGGGAACCTGGGTGGCTCAGTCGTTAAGCCTCTGCCTTCGGCTCAGGTCATGGTCCCAGGGTCCTGGAATCGAGCCCAGCATCTAGCTCCCTGCTCCGTGGGAAGCCTGCTTCTCCTTCTCCCACTCCCCCTGCTTCTGTTCCCTCGCTCGCTGTGTCTCTGTCAAATGAATGAATATAATCTTTAAAAAAAAAAGGAAAAAGTAAAAGAAAATCTTCACATAAGTATCTCTGAACACTTGGAAAAAGACTACTGCATTATTAACTCATGTCATTTAGAAAATGACATCAGAAGCCCTATCATAAAACCTGGATATGGAATCACAGACATCTGAAGACTTTACCCACACATATGAACTACTTTCCTCTCTTGCACTGCAGATTAATAGTCAACCTTCCAGCACTTTCTCATTGAAAGCAAGATGATACATTGCAAGCATCTTTTCACAAAAGTGCAAGTAAATCCCACAGAGTCATGAAATGTCAGCCTTAAACAGTACCTTGGAAATCATCTATGGGATGATGCACTCTTCACATCCCAAATTAAAGATCTGGGCAGACATTTGCCTAATGTGGGCATGCAGGCAACACTCACATTTGGCATAGCTGTCTGCATTCCTCGCTGGTGACAAAGTGAGGGGTAGAAAGAGGGAAAGGATCCAAAGCAAACAAGCTATGGTCTGACATGTCTTTGAGGGGGCACATATGCCTTCCCATGTTGAAAAGCAGACTCCCATCAGATGAGCACCCAGACCTAGCGGAAAGAAGGGCAGCCCTTACCCACAGCACAGAAGTTCCAACTTGGAGCCGTTCAGTAAAAGGGACTCTGGAAAGACTCTAGCGGGCGTGCCAACAACCAGTCAGCTCTGTCCTCAGACAGACTCCATTGTCAGACAACCTTGAAATGTGGCGGCTGGTAAAAGAGCACAGGAAAAACAATCTGCTTCACTGAAATATCCCCTGTTGAGAGCAAAAATGTAAATAAATGTATAATCAATGAGTATGAATCTGCTGTGAGACCAGAGAGTATGAGGCCCTTAATGAATGTTGTCTTCCTCCCGACACTGAGGTGTTACATAGTAGGCTCACACGAAGCCCTGGTTGGATGGGATTGAAGAAACTGTTCTTTCCCATCCTCTTGATTGTGTTTAGAGAGAGGAAGGAGAAGAGGAATCCCAACTCAGTTTCGGGGAGTTCGTAACCCGGGGGGAGCTTTAGATATAGTATAAGGCCCATGTCTAGCTGTTTCCAGCAGCGTCATATGTAACGTTAGACATCTGACATGGCCAGTCAACTTCGTTATGTTATGCACGGTAGAGTCACTTGTCCCCAGAAGGACAGAACGCGGTACACACTGGTTGCTTAATGAAGGATATCGTCTAGAGGTGCCTCCATTTCCAAAGGCCAGACACAGCAGTGCTCTGATCAGGGTAGGACATGG
The DNA here is from genome assembly GCA_004023965.1 of Spilogale gracilis. Classification (NCBI taxonomy): domain Eukaryota; kingdom Metazoa; phylum Chordata; class Mammalia; order Carnivora; family Mephitidae; genus Spilogale; species Spilogale gracilis. Next base: position 31,029 of record PITA01019147.1, on the reverse strand, counting down.
CCCGCTGCGTGCCTCACACAGGCGTTGGGGCTTAAGCTCCAACAGCAGATAAAGATGGCAAATCAGGGAAAAGGGCAGCTGCTAGAAGCGAGAAGTAGGCCCCGAGATGGACTCCAAGGATGAAGACTCAGAGGTGAGGCTTTGTGAAGAGATTTGCCCTTGAGTGTCACAACGGAGGTTTGAAGCAAGAGTTCAAAATCACGAAGAATGATAAACAAAGGAAGAGCATTGTTCTCACTGCTTTTCTGTTCTCTCCTTGATTGTCATCCATTTCAATGGCATCCAGATGTTCTATTATTTTAGCTACCAACTTGGGAAATTACGTTACAGTTACTTTCAAAGTTGTCAGAACACAAACTCAACAATGACAGTTTATAACCCATTTTCTCTAAAGTGCTTAATTTTTTTCTTATAACCCTGACGGGATGGCATTTAAATAAAGTCAGGATTCTGAAATTCAGTTGGTTTTTGTGTATGTGGAGTTATTCTTTGTGCTTATCCCCATGCATACTGGATCTCACACGTACATACCGGGTACATTGTACATTCACTCTCCCTCTATTTGGGTCTAGATTCGTTAAAAATGGGAAATTTGGTTCATGGCTCAACGTTGAATAGTCATGCTCTCCAATTTTAGACTAAAAACTATTTAAATTCTCTTGGCATTCAAATGTATGCATTTTTTCCCAGAAAATTAAAGGCTACTTAAAAAGAGCAGCATTATTAATTTTGAAAATGCATATTCCGCCATTGAATAAAACACACAATGGTATGTATATCATATTTTACGACCGATTTATTTAAGATTTCTCAGAAAACTCCATTTGTAATTTCCAGTTGCAAGGGGATGAAGTTCTTCAGTGTAATGCCTGTAGCATTCTTATGGTAATTTTGAAATTGGGAGACTTGGCCACATTCATAAATGGTAACTGTAGAAAATCGGCCACTTTCAAATCAAACAAAAGCAGAGAGAACCTTGAGGATACTTTTGAAAAGAGGAGACTATTTCTAACAAGTCGAGTTACACTGTCTGTTCCTAAAGAGGATGAATGGGAGAGTTCTTCTAAGAGTATTGCTGTTGCTTTTTTGTATCGGCCACTTGTATTATCTGTCCCTACAGTACTTAGCAACCTCTTGAACTCAATAAATATGCGGCGGTGATAATATTATTGCTCTGAATTCATTTAGCGCTTTCACATCTTTTAAGTGTCACAATGTTCTGCCTACTAGGTGCAGAGAATTTTAATTTAATGCTCATTCTGAGGCTTAAAGCTTGGAAGTGTAATGACCCATGTGAGATAATCCTCCACTCCAGCAGGGCAGTTTTGGAGCAAAGCCATTGGGTTGTCCAAGAATTCATTAAAAAGCAGAGAAATCTTACTTCCCACACTAAAATTCAGGGGCTCAGTGTACTGGCTTTTCCGATCTCTACCTTCCAAGCCATCCACATCATAATTCCCCAACAGACAGAGAGAGAGAGAGAGAGAGAGAGAGAGAGAGAGAGAGAGAAAATACAGATTTATCTATGACAGATAGCTCTAACCAACTTGAATCAAGTTCTGGTTGGTTGTGGTAGAGGTCGAAATAGATGGACCTGGAATGAGTTTATTTTTTATCAGGATGACCAAGTTTATCCCTCAGCCTAATTCAACTATTACTAGACTTTGGAATATCTGACAGTTTCTGAATATTTTTTTCCTATGAAATTGCATTTCTTTTAGGCTTAACAGAAATTATCCAGAGATAGTTTTGATACCAGTAATATCCGTGATATCTGGCACAGTACTTGGTATCTAATAGACATTCTGGATCTCTTTAGTTGAATGAATGAATGAATGAATGAATGAATGAATGAATCATCCATAAAAGGAAGTTCCCAACTGTTCTAGAAACCTTGGTTTTGGTTATTTTATTGCCTCTTTAAAAGGAGAAAATTGTTGGGGTTTCCTTACAAAATCCTAAATATTTTCTTATATTTCATTTGAGGCTCAATGCCTATTTTTTAGAAATCAACTTTATCCATAAATGCAATAAAATGTTCTGAGAATATCTAATTTGATAAAAATCTGTGTAAATTATCATTTGTGAGAATATGCAAATATTTGGTGAGATTTGTGTAACAGCCATGGTTATTGTGAGATTTGTGTAACAGCCATGGTTAATACAATAAATAACTAGAGATACATATGTGCACGTGTGTACGCACATGTTCATACTTACAACCCATGCAACGTGGGAATGACACTCAAGTTTACCCAAAAGCAGCTGGGGGACACCAGATTAGCACATGAAACAGTAATTAACAATAGGGCAGCATACAATAAAATTATATGCCTAATTGTGAGAGATAACATATATATCCTATAAAAGTTAAGGGCTGGGTTTATCTGGGAGGACTTCACGAAAGACAAGAGACTTGGCCTGGGCTTTGGATCAGAGGAGGGGGCAATGTAAAAGAAGAGGACATGCATGGTCCACATGCAGACACAGAGAGGGATGGCTATGGCATCTTGACCGACTGTGACAAGAGTAGCCTACCTGCCGAGGGGAGTAGGAATTAGAGAGCAGTGGAGGGGGGAGACTGAGATGTAGTCTTGTTCATCAGAAACATGAGGAGGTACAGGGCAATGAAAGGTTGCAGCGTGAAGACGTGATACAAGCTGTATACAAAGACTTTTGATCTGGTAAAAGGGGCCTTTGGAATAAAAAAGAGGCTGGGTCAGGCCAGCCAGTTGGGAGGTGAATTTGGGTGTAAGGGAATTGCTGCCCAATCACAGGTAGGGGTATCAAGAAGATAAAGGAGACATGGGAACACGGGTGAAACTTGGAGACTTAGGGGAAGAACCAGGGTAGCTATTTCCCACAGTTGTCAAAAACTGGTACTGGGAGCAGACCCGTAGAGATATTGTGAGTGTGCTTGGCTTCATCCGTGTTTCTGACCTTTAGGTGAAGTGATGCGCCATCAGGCCAGCTGCTGCCCACTTGGGTAGCCCCTTCTCATTCACCATGAGATATGATCTCAAGCTCGATCTACTCTTGTCTTGTGCACAGACTTTGATAAGCATTTTCTGAAAAGAAGTAGAGAGAGATAAGCTCTTTCTTTTTTATTGTAAATTTACATGTATTTCAGCATTACTCATTTCTATAAAGTTCTTGACTCTGCACGTGGGACCACCCTGACAAACAGCAGCATTTCGAGCACAGATGAGTTTGACTTGCGGTCCAGGTGTTTTAATTTCCTTCCTCACTGCATGTAAACTTGGGTTTCGACCCAGAGGTATAAACAGTCCACTCTCCACAGACACTTTGATGAACCTGTCATCCCAAGGGAATCACGGTGGTTTAGAGCCAGAATCTAGAGAGATTCATTGAGCAAAGGGAGGCAAGTTGCCCGTTTGTTAACTGTAGTAATGGTCTAACGTAACAGAGAAGAGAAACCGGTGGTGTATTTGTGTAACTGAAAGAAGCCCATGGCCATAGGCTGGAAAGAGCCGAGGTGTAAGCTCAAGCTGACTGGGGTCTGGTCTGAATCAAGATTCTGTCATCTATTTGTGAATGATCTAGAGCAAATTCATATTCTACGATAGTTTCTGTATCCTTGGCTGTCAAGTGGGGATAATAACAGCCACCTCATCGGCTTGTTTTAAGGGCCGTGTGGAAAGCCTATGTAGAGAGAATAGCAAAATGCCTTGTGTAGAGCAATATAGCAACTATTATTAATTTTCTTCTTCTTTAAGGCAAAAATCCCTGCACACTTCAATGTCCCTCTAATCTTGCACAGTCTTGGACAGTCGATAAGTATTTTTGCTCAATGGATACAAAAGCAGAAGGACATTCTGAAGACTAGGAAGAGCAGCAGTATCCATAGTCAGATATCTGTATTTGCCTTCTAACGAGGAACCCTAATTCAGCTCTTCCGTATAAGTGAGGGTGCATGCACTGCACTTCTTAAAGGTGAACCTTCTTATCCCATCTCGCAGGTCTGTCAGGAGGCTCATGATGACTCACCCTCCTACAGATCGGGGGGCTAATTATGTTATTAGAATGTCAGAATTATGTGGAATGGCTCTGTCACCTGCCTAACAAGAGAAGTAAGTTTGATCCTGCCATGTTCAAAATGCCTCAAAAATGTGAATGATGTATGAGGTGATATAGGAGCATGTGTAGAAGATTTTTTTTTCAAAAACTTTTATGATATTTTTTTCTTTTACTCCTGCACTTTGGCTATTACATTGTTCTTTAACTTTAAATTGGTTTTGGTTCATGTCTACAATAATTCCTTCAGTGCCTAGGATTGACAAGTTCTGTGCTTTGTGTGATGGGACAGTAGGTGAATAAGATTTGGACCACTGGGACCCCCAGCTCTTACCACTTGCAGAGTAGGGGAGCCCTCCATCAGGACAAAATTACCAGCCGTGATATCCATCCAAAGATTTTTCCTCACATCATTAGGAGAGGGGTAAACTAGATGATGCCAAAATGGATTCATCTAGATGGTCATGGTGGGCTGTAAAAATGTCCATAGATGTTCGCAGTTCCTCTTTGTCAAGAGACTTCGCTTGGTGACTTGCTGGGACCAAAGCATCCAGCAGACGTGGCGTGCAATTTCTGAGGCTAGCCCAAGAGATCTTGCTTCTGTTCTTACTGTGTTTGCATATCCTGAGACTTTGCTTGTTTTAGTGATGTGATCACTCTTCAGAGGCCAGATGGACCTTCCATTCAAACTTTGGTTTGAACTTTGACTCATGATCACACACACACACACACACACACACACACCCCAAGAGGGTATGAAAGGGCTTATTACTCCAGTAATGCGCTTTCTGGGTAGAGCAGGATGAACTCCCAAGTTGGTTTGGAAATGGCTTGAGCAAGTTAGGGAAAGGACACTGGTTTGGTGCTAATATGGTGATTGGGACTACAGTGAGCTCTTCTGCTCTGGAGCTGGGCAAACATGATTTGAGCTTCTTGCCAGCACCAAAGGCAGAAGTATCTGAGCTTCTTTATCAGCTTGCCTGGATATGGAACAGACAAGGAAGAGAGTGTGGTGGGGCCTTTTGAAAACTGTCAGCAGTCAAACTGAAAAATGCAATCAAATTCTTCGTTCCTCCTTAGTGTAGATGTCCTCGAAGCACGTCACACTTGAAATATTTTTTCTTTGTAGTTTATTATTCCTATATCTACCCTCTACAGATTATAAACTGAGTAATGGCTGGAAACAAGCCTGTATTGTTCTCCAGTGAATCTTCCTACCTCTAGATGGATGCTTGACATATAATAGATGCTCAATAAATATTTGCGTCTGAATGAACTTCTTTAAGTGAACATTAGTTTCTCTGCATCCAATTCTGATGCTTCGAGTCTGTCAGAGAACAGTTGTATTGCCGGTAATTTTAGCGATCTTAAGTTTGAACATACTGCTCTGCATCTGCAGTGAGTTGATACCCCCAAAGGAATGGTTAAGAAATCTTGGTCTTTGGTTCTTCTCTGCGCTTTGAGCTATGTCCATGCATCAAGTAAGATTGCCAGAACACCATATACCTAGATCGGGTTACTCCGCCTTTCATGGGTATCTTTTTACAGCATTACATTCTTGGTTTTTATTGGAAGTTGTTATGTTACACAGCCGTATTCACCTGTCACTGAATATTTTGTAAAAGTCCTGCTCAGAACACTGCCCTCCCAGTTATTTACAATTTCCTAGGAAAGACCCTTGCCACAGGACCTCAGAGTTTGCACTTGGGGCTAAAGGGGATCTCATCTATTACATGAAGAGTTTAGCCATCTGTTAGAAAAGCCGCCACTGTGCTAGTGGTAGTATGTACCCTTAACCTAGATTTCCTTATAGCATTATCCCTACCACGCTCATACCCCCAGCTCCTATCTTTGTGCCTTTCTATTATCGTATCTATAATGTATATAATGTATGTATAATATATATCACAGAGACAATAAATGGACACTTACTCTGGAGATGTACTAGAAGGGAGTCCAAGGAAGACTTTACCTTCCACTGGCCGTCCTGTGTTTCAGGGAAGGCTGGTGCTTAGGGAAAGACAATGCAATGCAGTCAGGTCAGTCCATCGTGGTGGAAGTGTGATTCACCTTCTGTCTTCTGTCTCCCATAGCACGTTTTAAGTCGTCATGTTTGCTGCATTATTCCACCTTGAGGTTTGTCCGTCTCATCGGGGCTGAATTAACGTCATTGATGGCCCGAATGTTGAGAATGTAGGGATCTAGAATTTCAAATACATCCACGTTCCAGAGATCTTTCAGAGGCTGTCTTTTGAGTAGAATAGAACTTGATTTTTCATCCAGACCCTCTCACTACTGAACACAGTGCCTGACTCTTAGGCCCTGAAAACTATTGTGGAGTCATTATTTATTGACCTTCAGGAGCCCTTTAATATCCTTGAAACTTTGGGATGGGTTATCTTCTTTTACCTATAGCTTGATACACTGAAAATGAAACAAGAACTCACTGCTAATGTAGTAGTAGTAGTTATTGTTGTTGTTGTTGTTGTTGTTTTTAAAGGTTTTAATTATTTGACAGAGAGAGTACACCCAGGCACACCGGAATGGCGGTAGGGGGAGAGGCAGAGGGAGAGAGAGAAGCAGGCTTCCTGCTGAGCAGGGAGCCCTACAATGTGAGGCTCGATCCTGTGACCCTGGGATCATGACCTGAGCCAAAGGCAGACACTTAACCAACTGAGCCACCCAGGTGCCCCTAATGTAATTGTTTTAACTTATAATTTAAAATGTGTGAAAAATATAATCCAGTTAGCCTTTTCTTTAGGAGATAGATAGGTACACATACCGTGAACTATAGAGATGGTGTCCATAAAATACCTGCTATTTTTTACCATGTCTTCATTAAAAACATGTCTTAAGATGCTGGACTGTGAAATATTTGGTGAAGAAGGACTCATGATTTGGCAGGGTTGCAGCCTGGGGTGACGGGAGCGATAGAAGGGTCCCTGACACCTGGACAGTCTGCAGCACATCCCCCATTCTGCTTCTGCACCCCTTCATCTTCATCCTCATTTCTAGATTCCAAACCCCGTTTCTGGAGCCTAATTCTTCTCCACCTTCACAGCAATTTCAAGGGTCTTGATAGCCATCTAGATTTGCTTAATTTTTTTTGCATTGAATAAAAATGAATTAAACTATACCAGGGCTTCAGATTCAAAACCTGCTAAATAACTTCTTTAAGACAAATATTTAAACTCAGCTTTTGTTATCCTCTTAGGATTTCTGTGTGAGAGCCCAGGAATCTAACTGCTTGGGCACTGCTTCGTAACAAGACCTGTGTGTTACAATATAGGCTCCCTGGGCTAATGCAGGAAATACATTAACACTAGAGAAATGGGTGTTAAACTATCTTATCAGCTATTAATGACAGAAAAATATTAAGTAAAAAATGAAGTCCCTTTGGGGGGAATGGAAATAGTCAAAATTAGATTTTGGTGATCGCACAACTCTATAAATACACTAAACATTATTTCACTGCACCCTTGAAACAAGTGAACTCAATGGCAAATAAATTAGATCTCAGTAAATCTGATTTTTTAGAAAGCTATTTCCCAGTAAAAGAATGAGATAATGTTTTGTTTTGTGATTTTTTTTTAAGATTTATTTATTTATTTGACAGGGAAAGGGCAGAGGGAGAGAGAGAATACTGAAGCAGGCCCCCCCTCGGTGGGGACCTCAATGAGGGGTTCAACTAGGACCCCCAAGATCATGACCTGAACCCAAAATCAAAAGTTAGCTGCTTAACCAACTGAGCCTCCAGGTGCCCCTGAAATAATGATTTCATTTACATATACATATTTTACATACATACATTTACATATATATAATTTACATATAGGTCATCAGTGAGCCCAAAACACCTTCAGGTGAAACAACTAGTAATTGCAACATTAAACGTGTCAACATCAACCACCCAAGGAGTTTTGCTAAAGTTGTGTCTTGTCTTTGTGGCTGCATCCTAGGACATACAGATGCTGCATCCTTGATGCTCATGCCGATGGCAGGTTTTGGTGAGAGCCATTGGGATAGAGCTGCTGCTGGAGAACCAAAAATATAAAATGTAAAACATAATTGCATCAGTTAACCTATTTCCCTGTAAAAACAACAACAACAACAACAAAAAACAACTTCATGGCTTAAACCAATGACCAACTTACTTGGCTCACGATGTTTTGCATCCCTGAGTTGTTCTATTTGTCTGGGCAGGCTCGTTTGATCTCTGCTGGGCTTTTTCCAAAGACTGTGGCCAGCTGATGAGAAGATCAGTTGATGGAGGGTAGAGTCACTGGCATTTCTGGCAGTTGTCAGGCTGGTATCTGAGGTGCTCAGAGCTCAGTTCTCCTCCATGTGGACTTTCAGCCTCGAGCTTGGTCACATGGTGATCTCAGGATTTAAGTACAGCAAGGGCAGACAACACAAAGCATCTTGAGTCTCAAGCTCAGAACTTACACAGGATCATGGCCACTGCATTTTACTGGTCAAATCCAGTCACAGAATGTCTTAGTTTGAACTGACATAGCGAAGTGTCATAGGCTGGCTATGAAGTCCAAGGTCAGGGCCCCAGCGTGGTCGAGGCCTGATGGGAGCCCTCCCCCAGGTTGCAGATTGCCACCTTCTCATTGTACCCTCACATAAAGGAAATGGAGTCAACTAGCTCTCTGGGCTCTTCTTATGAGGTCGCTAATCCCGTTCATGACCCCTCTACCCTAAAGACCTTCCAAAGGCCCCACCTCCGAATACCACCACATGGGGGTTAGAGGTCAACATAGGAACTTGAGAGAACACAAGCGTTCAGTCTAGAACACCAAGCTAAGCCAACTGCAAAAGGTAGGGTATAGGACTCACCTCTGGACATAAGGAGCTATAATATTTTGGGGCTGTTTTTACAATCCACCATGACAAGCAATCTCGCTGAATCTAATTTGGTGCTATCCAGTTTACCCTGATCCATTTTAATTAAAGTTAAGTCTCATGATAAAGATGATTTGTCCCTGAGTGTTGTTAAAATACAGTCATACTATATTACACATGTATTAAATTTTGGATTGATCACCCCACTGAAAGTGGCGGTGATAACAGCAGCTACTGCTAACATTGTTTACATTTTGCCTTTGAGTTTTGCCACCGATTTATCGAACAAGGTTTCTTTGTGTTCCTAAATTGCACATCGTTAAAAAGAAGCCTAAAGCCAGAGGAGCAAGGGGAATTCAAGATGTGATTAAAATTATGCTGTGGTTAATACACATCGGGTTATTGAAGATTGACTGCATTATGATTTATGTTCCAATTCTGGTCATTTGCCACCTAGAACTTTTCTCCCAGCAATGGGATGAGTCAAGGAGTAGTCCCAAAGCATTTACATGGATACAGAAGAAACACACAGCAAGAGTGGGAAATAACACCCTAATCCCTATTAACTAATGTCAGAAAAGAAAGTAATAAAACCCCATCATAAGGCAAATCAGCAGTAGGTAGGAAGAAATTATCACATACGATCTCACAACCTTGTTAAAGTCATGAGATCGTCATCCCACTGCCAGTTGTCCCTGAGAGAGGACAATTTATAGGTGGAGCACAGAGTGCCTTGGCCTAGCGAGAAAAACTACTCAGTTCCACAAACGTTTGACATTAGCTACATCAGAACCAAAGACCCGTGTCCACAGCCATTAACATGTTCCACAGTCAGACTCTGAAAATCCTCTTTGTTGAAGTCTAAGTCTCAGGAAAATCTCTTTTCCAACACTTAAAGTATAGTGATCAATTTTGTTGGTTTTTTTTTAAAATATGTTTATTTATTTGAGAGAGAGGGAGAGAGTGGAAGCAGGGGCAGGGAGGAGCAGAGAGAGAGGCAAGTAAGCAGACTCCCCACTAAGTACAGAGCCCTACTTGGGGCTCAATCCCAGGACCCCAAGATCATGACCTGAGTGGAAATCAAGATCAGACACTCAAGTGACTGAGCCACCCAGGTGCCCCATGAAAGTATAATGTTGAGTTTGATTTCCTATCCTAGGATAGGCAGATTAGGCATACGTTTTCTATAAACTCAGATCCCAGTATGATGGTGTCAAATTGAGTACCTGCTTCCAAGCTATCTGATAAAGGGGAAAACATTTTTTTAAAAAGAATCTTCTTCAGAAGTTTTTTTTTTTTTAAACTGATACTACAGCTATAGAAGTCTAGTATTTTACAGTATCTAAAAGGTCATTTTTATAATCTGTTAACCTCACATATGGTTGTGATTTTTCTAATAAAAACAGTAGGCAAGTTTCTAAGTAGTATGTTAATTTATGATTATAAAAAAACTATTTTTTTTCAAAACACAGATCCCTTTTCTGTGTTCTAATAGTCAGGTTAGTAGATTTATATAGAGATTCTTTTCAGCATGTCTGTCTCCTAAGTCAAGAGTGCAATAGTGACAAAATTCTTGCCAGGGTACCGCACTAGTAAGACTTTCCATCTCCTCATTATCCCTCTATAAGTAGGCAGTTTATTTTCTTATTTTTAAAAATTTCTATTTGTAAAAATTTTTAGCCAATTACCAAGATCATTCTGCTATCTAGAGCTTTAAGTCACTTCACTAAATTTATTAAAATATCAACTTTAAAGTTTACAGAACTTCACATTGGATGGAATTGTAACAGCTTTGACAAATTCTAGAAAGTTCTAGTTTGGAGATTTTCTTTTCTATATCCAGGATTGGAAGGATATTTAACTTCTAAAAAATGAGCGGTAACAGGTGGTTTAATTTTCTTATCAATATGTTTAATTTTGAGAAACATATTTCATAGTCACAACCACAATTTCAAGATGACACTATCCCCATATAATCATCATAAATATGAGTTTGCTGAGGAAAGATCCAAAGCAACCATATCGATAGGAAATGGTGACATTTTGATGTCTTATTGTTAGAAATACAAATCTTCAACTGATTTTAACAATTGGTAAAAGAATGATGAAATGTCTAACATTTGAAATATTTTTTTAAAGATTTTTTGTTGTTGTTTATTTATTTGACAGAGAGAAACACAGCCAGAGAGGGAACACAAACAGGGGGAGTGAGAGAAGGAGAAGCAGGCCTCCCGCCAGCAGGGAGCCCAACGCGAGGTTCGATCCTGGGACTCTGGGATCATAACCTGAGCCGAAGGCAGTCGCCCAACCAACTGAGTCACCCAGGCGTCCCATAACATTTGAAATATTTTTAATTACAGTGGAGGGAAGATACTCAAATGCCCAGAACAACCTCTTGACACATGATTTGATAAAATTTAGCAAGTGAGTTGCCAGAAGCACCAAATTAGAGCTGATAAGTCATTCTGGTTGAAAATAGAAGAGTCATTAAACTCTGAAATAATAGAAAATGACATTCTGAAACAACTAAAGAACTCTAGAATGTCTAAAGCCATTTTCTCTCAAATGATAAGCTCATTTGTTATTATCTAACAACTGGAATATATAATAAATGGAATATGTCAACTCCGTAGCAGTGGGCAGACAGATTCAACATGAAAAGTAGAAAATGTCCAATGCAGTAGGAAGGAAATAAGGATGGGATTACTTAAAATATCAAGACACTATCAAATTTATCTTAATAGCAAATCTGTTTGTTAGAAGTCTAAATCACTCGGTTCTAAACTCTCAATAAAATGAACATTCACTAGGGACGCTTGGGTAGCTCATTCGGTTAAGCGTCAGACTTTGGCTCAGGTTGTGATCCCAGAGTCCTAGGATTGATCCCTGTGTTGGGCTCCCTGCTCAGCCGACAGTATGCTTCTCCCTCTCCCTGTGTGCCTCCCCCTTCTCATGCTCTTTCTGTCTCTCAAATAAATAAAATAAAATAAAATAAAATAAAATAAAATAAAATAAAATAAAGAACATTCACAAAAATGCTGCTCAAGTCAGTATGTTAAAAATAGTCCTCAAATAAATGTTACACAAATAATTATTTAGCTAGAGTTGTAATAAGTGTTGTTGTTTTTTTAAAGGCAGGGTGTGAAATGAGAGGGTTATGGAGGGAGCCCTGGTGCTTAGAACTGCTTATTTTTAATTGGCATGCAGTTGGAAATTCTATAAAATAGGAAATGTGGTCTCTGCCTGCTGAGAGAGTCCAGAGGCCAAGAGCCGACTGTCGTCACCATGTCAGGTGTTACAGGGAGCAGGCACGGCCTAAGGGCCAGAGGGCTCCCTGTGGAGGATCAGGAGCTGACTTTTTTTAAAGATTTTATTTATTTATTTGACAGAGCGAGAGATCACAAGTAGGCAGAGAGGCAGGCACAGAGAGAGGAGGAAGCAGGCTCCCTGCTGAGCAGAGAGCCGGATCGGGCCTCGATCCCAGAACCCTGAGATCATGACCTGAGCCGAAGGCAGAGGCTTTAACCCACTGAGCCATCCAGGCACCCAGGAGCTGGCTTTCTCGAAAATCTCTAGTGTTCATCTTGTGCAGGGGCCCTTTCTGGTCTTCTCACATGCCCAAGAGATGATCTTTGTTCTTATAGTGACTTTCTAGACTTCCCACATGTATCCTCTTTGGCCTCACCTATGAGTCTCAGCTTCTCTCTGCCTGCTGTTGACTGTTCTGTGACCACTCGCCATCGCCACCACTGCCCTTTCCTTGTCCTCCATGTGTTTATTCTTGCTCTTCTCTGTCTGCACTTCTCTGGGTTCTCAGCCTTTGAGAGAACATGCTGGCCAGAACAATGCTGGCATCACAGCATTGCCATGCCTCTAGACAGGAGATTTGAACCCCTAACATTCATTAAATATAGCCTTTGGGTGACTGACACTTTCCAGGGAGTGTTTTCATGTTTCAATGTTCTAGAGCTTTTATTCCCAGATAGTCTTTTGTAGAAATTGCAGGATTGTCAGAGTCTAGATTTGAGAACACCAACACTGGACCTTAACTAATACTAGAAGACAAATTATCCATATTATTTAAGACAAGCCTTGGGATGCCCGGGTGGCTCAGTCAATTGAGCGACCAACTCTTGATTTTGGCTCAGGTCATGACCTTGTGGTCATGGAATCAAGCCCTGCATAGGGCTCCACACTGATTTCAGAGCATCTCTGAAATTTTTGAGTGTCTGCCTTCGGCTCAGTTCATGATCCCAGAGTCCAGGGAGACTCTCTCCCTCCTGCTCTACTCTTCCCACTACTTTCACTCTCTCTCACTCTAAAAATAAATAAAATCTAACAAAAGAGAGAGGGAGAGGTCTTGAATATCTAGCATTTGTTGGGGAAAAAGATAAAGGAAACACCAGAGATAAAATTGTATGTACAGTATGATTTTTAAAATATTTTATTTATTTACTTGACAGATGGAAACACAGCTAGAGAGGGAACCCAAGCAGGGGGAGTGAGAGATGGAGAAGCAGGCTTCCTGCCCAGGAGGGAGCCCAATGCCGGGCTTGATCCCTGGACTCTGGGATCATGACCTGAGCCGAAGGCAGACGCTCAATGACTGAGCCTCCCAGGTGCCCCTATGTACGGTATGATTAAGACATACCTATCTATAAATAGCCATGTTAAAAAAAATCTTAGTCAAAGTCATTAAAAGGAAAAATATTTTTATTGAATATGGAAATGTATGTGAGAAAACTAATTGATGCTTTGCCTTCCAGTTGTTCTCAAACTTAGAAATATTTCCAAAGCATGGCATAGATCACTGGTTCTCAACCAGGTTCAGGAGACATTTTTTGGTTGTCTCCATACTGAAGGGTGGGGGGAACCCGGGAGGGATGGATATCTAGTGGCTAGAGGCTGCAAATGCTGCCAAACATCCCCAAATGCACGGGATAGCCCCCCACAATCAGGGGTTATGGAGCTCAGATGTCAACACTGCCCACAATAAGAAATGCAAGCATAGGTCCCCATCTTTCATCTCTATCTTGCCGATGCTCTTTTCTCACTGAAGGATGTAGAGATGCACTTAGACCAGGAGAAGCAGCATTATTCCAGTGAACCAGATTTACTCTTATTTCTTAACAACCTTTGCATAGCAAATGGCTTTCATATCATCTCCAACCTAGGGTAACAAACGTGGCTTGCTCTCTCTGGTGGCTCAAGGATTTCTGTGAGCCCTTAGCTTCAGTCTTCTGGGGGTAAGAAAAAAAAATCAAGGACAATAAGAAGATCCCCAAGAGTAGGTTGCTCCTTCGTCCGTATCCTCTCTTTATATCCCTAGTTGAATAAAGGTTTGCTTTTTTGTATGTATAATTTAAGGGTAGCTTTTTTGTCTCCTCTATAAATTAAATGAGGGCATAATGCCAGTACCTAACATAATGACAGCACATAAAAATCACGTAATAAATATTTGTTGAATGGATGACTTTAATTGTATTGTTCAGAGTTTTGTATACAAGTTATAGATCATAAATTCCAGTTGCCTATAGTTTCCTGTCACCTTCCTCAGAATTATTCTGTCTTCTGAATTCAATTTTACGTTTTCCTTTGGTTTTATGTCTGTCATCTAGGGATCTATTTTTCACCCAGTTAGTCCATTCGTCAATTTACTAATTATTTCTTGTGATAGGTGCTGGTAGCTTTGCCAGAAAGGTGGATGAGACCTGTCTTTCGGGAATGTGGAAGCAGGATTTGAGGAAAGCCAATAAATAATGCAATTACACAGAGAATGTCTGGATGCCATAAGAATCTGTTCACTCAAAGACTGAAACAGAACTTGAATCACAAAGGAGGAGCTTGTAGAAGTGAAATGACTCAGTCTACACACCTAAAAGGGGGGCGGGTGGGATTGGAACCCATATCTTTTCGTCCATCATTCACTCACTCACTCATTCGGTAAGCATGTCTTGAGTGCCTGCCATGTGTCTAGAGATACAGAGATGAATAAAAGAGCTTCATGATTTAGTGAGGAAAAAATGGACAGTAAGAAAAACCTCCCAAGATAGTTTGATAAATTCCATCAAAGGATTACGGAGCAGGTTTGCCTGAGTGGTGGAAAGGTGGTGAAGGACAACTTCCCAGAGAAGAAAAGCACTGAATTTATTGTTTAAAATGATTGGAAGTCAGTCCCAGCAAGAAACTGAGCAGAGTGTTCCAGACATAAAACCGCAGGTTTGGGGCACCTGGGTGGCTCATTCGGTTAAGCGTCTGCCTTTAACTCAGGTCATGCTCATAGGGTCCTGGGATCAAAGCCCACATCAGGCTCCCTGCTCAGCAGAGTCTCCTTCTCCCTCTCCCTCCGCTCCTCCACTCAGGCTCTCTCCCTCTCTCAAATAATAAATAAAATCTTAAAAAAAAAAAAAAAGCAGGTTTGTTAAGGGCTACGTAGTTACTGGAACCTAGAGGAAGGAGAGTCATGAAGTGCCAAAAAGGACAAGAACAGTACAAGGGTAGTGAAGAGAAGAGCAAAGCTGTATGCCAGCAGGTTTTATGTGCCAGTGAGAGAGTTAGCATACACCTGGGAGCCACTGGAAGAAACAGACTTCTTGGTAAACGCTTGGTAGATGAATAAACAATTCTGTGTTCCAGAATGTTCGGGGTGCAGACTCAAATGAACTTGACATATTCTGGGGGTTATTGGGCAGGGCTCATGTTTGAAAGTTCAGGAAGCCCATTTGAATAAGTAGCAGAGCTAAGACTATAATGTAATGTGGTGGTGGTGGTGGCCTCTTAGCTGCAAAGCGAAAGAGCATTTAGCACCACGTGTGTGTGAGGTTCTAGATGAAGGACAGATTTGCAGCTTGAACACCAGATAGGTGATTGTGATTTACCTGCCACAGACCAGATGTAGGGGAGAGCAGCAGAAACAAAGGAAGGGATGGGTAGCAGTCTTCCCTAGAAGGAAGAACTGACCGATTGACGAGGAGAAGGGGGAATGTCCACGTAGCTCTCAGCTTGGGTGAATGAGAGCATCATGGTTCCTGGATGACCTAAGCTGACATGGGCTGGTTTGAGAAAGAGGCCAGTGAGTCGAGTTGGATGCATTAGATTTTAGAAGCAAGGGAGCCGAGAAAACGTAACTTCCCATTTGGCCCTGGGTTGTATATGGCAAAAATATGTGCAAGAAATTGAATCTGGAGGTATGGCTTAGGAATCATCAAATCATAGGTGATTGTTTTAAGAGTAAGTAAATTCTTTCCTGTTCTTTATGTCAGGTTTTGAAAGAAGTTTTTCTAGGGTTCAATAGCTGCTTTAGGCTGGTGTTTGATTTACAGAGCAACACTTGGAAGTGTCCCTTCTGTGAGCGCTACTACCTTATGTAACTCTTGGTGATAAATTGACACCTTTGGGAGCTGCATGAAATGTTTGAGCCTCCAGAGCCCTCCCTGAGTGTTTGAGTGCCTAGAGGAACATCACAAGTTTGCTTGTGCTGAGAGCTCTTAGTAACTGGACCCTGTGTAGAGAAGTCCACCTGCCCCTTCTGGAAAAAAGGACAATCTCTGGCGGGGAGAGGGGAGACACCAACATTCCTTTGGTGTCACTTATGCCAGGGGCCCCCGCACATATTTGAGAGCCTTATCTGGGTTAGACACTAGATCAAACACTGGGGACACAGCAAGTTCTCATGGGGCCAAGACAAGCAGGCAAACACCATGGGCATGGAGGAGGGCTCCAAGAGAGGTCTGTCCCAAAGGGAGCAGAGGCCGCCCTCATCCAGGGAAGAGGAGTAGAAAAGTCAGTCATTTGCCCTGAACCCTGAAGACTAAGTAATATGTGCTCTAACAATTCAATGAGATACTGTCACATATGAATACCGAATTCATATGCTGAACATCTAGTCTCTGCCGGGCCCTGTTTGGGCACTGAGGGTGTACTGGAAATGGGACAGTCACGGTGCCTGACTTCATGTTGCATGGGTTGAAGTAGGATGAGAGGAACAGGAAACATGTTAAGAAGTAGAACAATGCAGCAGTGGCTGGGTGGCTCACTGGGTTAAGTGTCTGTCTTTGGCTCAGGTCATGATCCCAAGGTCCTGGGATCAAGCCCCACATCGGGGAGTACGCTTGTCCCTCTGCCCCTCCCCCTGCCCATGCACTTGCTCGTGCACTGTCTCTCTCTCTCAAATAAATAAATGAATACAATCTTAAAGAAAAAAAAAGGAGTAGTAGGAGTAGAACAGTGTATTGGAGTGACCAGGGGAGTTGCTTTAGCAAAAGTAGTTTGCTATCTGAGTTAAGGCCTCAATGAGAAGAAGAAAGCAGGTAGGAGAGAAGATTTACAAGCTGAAGCAACAGTGAGTACAAAGACCCCAACCAAGACTGAACTTGGTATGTTTCAGGAGATAAAGAAGAAAGATGTCCACGGTGAATGGCCAGAACGAATTAAGTGGATCAGACAGCAGCAGGTTATAGAGCTGGGGAAGTGCTAGAGGACTGGCCGTGTATGTAGAGGCCTTGGAAGACATGGTGTGGAAAAACTCTGTATTGTACTCCAGATGTAATGGGAAGGCATTAAAGGATTTTACCCTGGGAATCGGCACTCTATAGAAAGATCCCAGGCTGGACAGCTAAAGCCGGGAGTCATTACTCCATGGATAAGTTTTGAAGCCTTGAGACAAAGTATGTAGATAGAATAGAGGAAAGAGCTGAAAGCTTTGGACAGTCCAACATCCTTTTTTAAAAAAATTTTTCTTTATTTATTAGAGAGAGAGCATGAGCAGAGGGAAAGGGAGAAGCAGACTCCCCACTGAGCACAGAGCGTGATGCGGGGGATCCCTCCCACGACCTCGAGATTATGACCTAAAAACGAAGTCTGATGCCTAACCTGCGCAGCCAGCCAGGCCCCCCTGGGCATTCCCACATCTTAATAAGACTGTAGAGGTGGAGATAGAGACGGTAGGAGGAGCACTCAGAAGTAGGGGCACCTTGGAAGTCCAGGGAAGACAGTGTTTGGAAATGGCTGTGGTCAGAGGCGCCAGAAGTGGTGGGACGTCAAGTAAGGTGAAGACAGCGCAGACCACTGGCTTTGGCTAGTGTGGGGCATTGGTGACACTGATAAGGTCTGTTAACGTGGAATTGTGGAGGCAAAAGCCCAATTACATGGTGGGGGATGTGGCAGGGGAGTTAGGAAATAGAGGTAACAAGCAGACCAACTCTTCCAAGGGTTTTTCTAGAAGGAGTGTGAACAAATGAGGCAGTGACAGCAACAAACAGCAGATGGGTTTGAGTCAGGGAAGGGTTTGTTTTCTTAAGGCGTCTACTATGAAGGCATATTTTTGTTTCTAAGTGAGTGATCCAGTGTGGAAGGGGTTAACACTGGTGCTCCAGGAGGGAGAAGAGGAAACTACGGGAGCAAAGCCCTCAAGTGGGTGGGATGGGAGTCCAAGCTGAGTAAGGATGGGCAGATGGTGAGAGCGGGCGGAGGGCCCATGGATGTGGGCTCCCGAGTCGTGGGGCTGTTTGTGTAGGTGCACGCAGGAAGTCATCAGGGGGAGGAGGTGATGATCACACAGGAGGTGATAATTATGTTTGAAACTGAGATTCAGAGATGTAGCAGTTATTGGTAATGTCTGATCTGGGTTTATCTATTGTAAATAGCATCTGGTCTCCATCTAAGTGTACCTCGTAAACTCACCTATCTAACTTGGTTGACAGTGTCATCATTGACAAAATCTTCATTTGGCACAGAAATGGTAGTTGCATTGCATATGAATTTCTAAAATTCATAGTAGTCATAGAGGTTATGGTTCAGGACCATCAAACTTGGCATAAGAGAGTTCTGAAGTCACAAAGGGAGACCCCTGAGCTGGGGAAAAGAGCAAGTAACCCGCAGTGGGATACACCCTGAACACCTCTCAGAATGACCACAATCCAAAGCACTGATTCCCGCGTTCGCTGGTGAGGATGCGGAACATCAGGAACGCCCTAGAGGACAGCCACTTGGGAAGAGCATTTGGAAGCTTCGTACAAAATTCAACATCGGATCCAGAAATCATACTTCGTAGTATTTACCCAAATGAGTTGAAGACTTACGGCCACACAGAAACCTGCACACGGATATTTATAGCAACTTTATTCATAATTGCCCCGACTTTAAAACAATCAATATGTCTTTCAAAAGGTGAATGGATAAACAAACTGTAGAACTTCGAGACAATGGAATATTATTCAGAGATAAAAAGAAATGAGCTAACAAGTCAAAAAAAACAGATGGAGGAAACTTGAAAGCACACGTCTAAGAGAAAGCGGCCAATGTGAAGAGACTGTATACTGTAGGATCCCAACTATAGGACATTCTAGAAAAGGCAAAACTTTGCAGACAGAAAATATTCAGTGGTTTCCAGGATCCTGTAGGGAGGGAGAGGGGAATGGGTAGGTAAAGCTTAGGGAATGTTTAGGGCAGTGGTATATGATACTGTAAGAGTGGACCCATGTCATTATTCATCTGTCAACACATAAAATATACAACACAAAGAGTAGACGCTAATGTAAACTAGAGACTTCAGTTAATAATAATATACCAATATCATTGCATCACATGTAACAAATGCATCACACTAATAAAAGATACAAATAATAGGGGAAACTGGAAGTTATGTGAAAACTGTACTTTTCTCAACTTTTCTGTAAGGCTAACATGACTCAAAATAAAAGGCTACTATTTTTTTTTTTTAAAGCAGCACATTTGTTTTCTTAGAACATTGTATGTACTCAAAAAGGAAGAAAAAAATGTTTACTCAGCGTACAAGGGGAAAAAAGAATAAAGTGTGTTTATTCCACAAAGAGGAAATAAGCTTATGGGTACAGATACCGAAAGGAGGGGTGCGCACGGTAGGCAGGTTTGCTGGGCGATCATGCTGAAAACTCTGGCAAGCGAATGATCATATTTGCTTTACAAAATGCTCCCCGAGCCTAGGATGGGGGAGTGTGGATTACAGCAGGAGCAAGAGTAAACTGAGGCAGAGGGCAGGTGGCTATGGCTGTGGTCTAGAAGAGAATGAAGGGGATCTGAACTAAGGTGGGGAGAGGGAAGGAGAGGTGTCTTTGGGTACTTTGATGGTAAAATTGATGGAATGTGTGACTAAACAAGCCAGGATTCTAGAATGCCACCCTGTAGGGACTCCCGGTGGCATCTGAGTAAGTCATTGGCCCCACCTGCCAGCTGAATGAGGAGCCTAAGTTTTCCAGAATTACAATGCTCTCCTAGATTGTTTGCTTGACACTTTGAGAAGTAGCTTTAACACTTTCAGGTCACTAGGGGGCTAATCATAGCCATTTTTATGACTGTAAAACTGAATTGCTATTCTGAGAATAATCACTGCAGCTGGCACTGGGTTCTTTCTTAGAAGAGGATTTCGCTCTCTTATGAGTATAAAGCCATTTGCATCAAGACCATTTGATGAGACCACTGTCATCAAAAACATTATTGCTCTCAGATCCTTAGCCACCTACCCCAGAGGTCCACTGAATGCTAAATCCCCTATTCATTCCAGAGGTTGTGCTTTAAACCCAGGGACACATGAATGAATGATTAGAAGGATGGATGGATGGACATAGATAGACAGATAAATAGAGACAGACAGAAATTAATAATAGCAGTCAGTGCTCAGTTTCCATAGACATGTTAACAATTTTAAAGGGAGATTATAAAATAGTAAAATCCTAAAAACCATTTTAAAATATTTTTAAGGGAAAATGATTTCGTAAAAAGTGAGCTCACGTTTATTATTTTTTAAGATTTTATGTATTTACTTGAGAGAGACAGTGTACAAGTAGGGGGAAGGGCAGAGAGAGAGGGAGAAGCCGACTCCCCTTCTAGTGGGGAGCCCCACTCTGGGCTTGATCCCAGGATCCCCGAGATCATGGCCTGAGCCAGTCAGACGCTTACGTGACTGAGCCACACACGAGCCCCTGAACTTACATTTATTAAACATCAGCTACATGCAAGGTACTGTTTTAGACACTTACATACACCACTAGACTCACATTTCTTGGCTGCACCAGTTTACATTCTGACCAACGAGGCAAAAACATTCAGTCTCTCCACACCTTTGCCAACACGTGTTCTCTCTTGTCTTTTTGATGGTAGCCATTCCAACGGGCATTTTCCTGGTCATTAGCGAGCACATTTCCATGCACCTGTTGGCCATTTGGGTATCTTCTCTGGAAATATACTTGAAAGTTGCTGAGAGACTAAACCCTAAATGTTCTCACCACAAAAAAGAAATGGTAATCATGTGATGTGATGGGGGCGGGGGATGGTGGCTAAGCTACGGTGGTATACATTTGCAATGGTGGGGGAAAGGCTCCTGGGAGCAGAGATGGAAGATTTGTACCTTTGTGTCCCCAGTGGCTATGGGGAAGGTAGTTGGTACTCTAAAAAAATGTTTGCTGAATAATGAACACAACATTTCCTTAATTCTAGAAAACTCTCTGGGAGGTGATTTTACTCTCCCATTTAACAGCCATAGGTATTGAGACATAATTTAAATAATTTGCTGATGGGTGGTGCAGCTCTAACATAGTGGGGAACCTCGGAACGGAGCACAAGCCCATGTGATGTGGAAGCATTGTTCACTTTCCCAGACGCGGCTCTTTGAAGGTACTGAGTAACCTCCCAGATGCCTCCGCACAGTTCCCTAGCTGGGGACCGACTTACTCTTTCAGGTCCTGGAGAAGCTTCATCATTATTTTGGCCACCAGCTTGTCCCTGCTGAGTCCGGCCTCTCCTGGGTCCGTCTGGAGCTGCTGTATGAAGGGCCCCAACTGACAGCCTGGGCTCGGGCGGCCCCAGCCCACCCGCTTCATCAAATGAACAAGACGGCGACTTTCCTGACCCCGGCCTGGCAGGTTGCCCCTCAAGCCCGGCTGGGCACCCTCCACCGAACACGCCATCATTCCTCACCCACGGGCCACCACACTGCATTCAGATATCCGTGAAAGTGGTCCCCGCTGACTCAGTGGGACCCCATTACACCGCAGAAGAAGGACATAGAGTGGCATCTGGAGGCAGAATTGATAAGTGATAGAAAATACATCATGCCAACTGGCCCTTAAGGTGATTGGCCAGACCCTGTCAGAAGACTGGGGAAAGGACAAATTCGTTTTCAGACACCTGTGCCTCGGAACTACTGCTGGAGGTTATTAATACCGTCCTACCAAAGTGTCCTCTCCAGAAAGCGCCCAGGCCTCATTTCGCTACCAATAGTGCAGAAATTTTGTCTTTATAAAGAAAGTCATACATATACCAACCCCATCCCCTTTTGAAAACGAAAGATTCCTAGCATTTGAGCTATAACATCCCATGCAATTTCAGTCACTTCTAAGGCGGTCCTTTTTTTTTCCTTCTTTCCTCCGTGTAAAAGGGAGATTCGACCCCCCCCACCCCCGCCCAGTCATCAACGTCTTTAGAAAGCTGGAACCAGACTCTGATTACAGACCTTTGTTGCCATAAAGAGACAACAGAATGTGGTTAAGGAAGAAGAAAGAGCCTTAACTATGAATTCTTTTCCTCTGATGGCTCATTTTTTTCCTCTTATACCTTTCCAAAAAGGTGGCAAAGTGACATCCACTTACAGGGTATTTAATTGCAACTTTCAGAACACTGAACAAGTAATGCTTCACCGAATTCTCTGTCACAATTCAGAATGTTTGGAAAAGCAGAAGACAGAGCGCACCATCAGTAGAGGAGGAAGAAATTGGAATTTCGAGGAATCCGTGGCGCCTACTGATTACACTCTGTAACAGAGAAGATAGGCTAGCCCGTGATTTTGTTTTCTGATTTCCATTCAGCTGCGTCCTTTCATTACAAACAGGGTTTCTGTCTGGACAGCCACAGGACTGGTGGTCTAACGTAGAGCAAAGGGCATTTTGTTCTTTTATAATGTGGTGATGTCAGAGGCAAGTAATTTGATTCTAATCCCTACCTACAGCAATGCAAAGGCAGGTTAAGGACCTCAGCGGAAAGACCTCTTCCTCAACCACCAATTAAAGGGTATGCACATGCCTCCATCAGTGTGTACAGAAAAATTTATTCATAAAAGAGCACACGAGAGAGTTATGTAACAGAAGTGGATGACCCAGTCATTAGATAAGAATTGACCTGGTTAGCTTCATTTTTACACTGAATTACTGAATATAAAGAGAATTCCCAGTCTTTCTCTGTCGGCTTTTTAAAATTCACTGGAATTCAGGGCAGCTGGGAGGCTCAGTCGGTTAAGCATCTGCCTTCGGCTCATGTCATGATCTCAGGGTCCTGGAATGGAGCCCCATGTTGGGCTCTTTTCTCAGCAGGGAGCCTGCTTTCCCCTCACTCTCTCTCTGCCTGCCTCTGTTTATTTGTGATCTCTCTCTCTCTCTCTGTCAAATAATAAATAAACCTTTAAAAAGATAATAGTAAATAAAGTAATAAAATAAAATTCCATGGAATTAGTTACTGAACTTTGGGAAGAATAAACTCGAAGTCAGAATATGCATTGCTCACCTAACTCATGTAACTGAAGTCCAGGAGCCATGCGATGTTAGGAACCGCTCAGCTGCGTGACGAGGCCGAGAACCCTGGTGCTTCTGCCCAGGGGTTCTCGGCCGCTGTGCTCATGTCACGTCACCCAGAAGCCAGCCTCTCAGAAGACTAAGAGAAACAGCTGGAAGGATGTGCTTCCTTGTTCACACCCACACAGGGATAGGGAGGAACAAGGGTGCAGAGACTAAGTGGCGAATAACCCTGGTGTCCTATAAACCCATAAAAAAATGCGTAAAGCCTATGATCTTTCCTTCTGCAGAGTTTTGTGAGAATTACAGGTCCTAAGGATAAGCAGACCTGTGAGAGACCCTCTGGGCAGCCCTCCAAAACAACACTCCGAATACATATACCCACCAAGTACAAGACTTGAGACAGACTTAAAAACATCCCATTTTATGAGGGTGAATTCCATAATCACCTTATAAAAAGAGAACTTGGATTCCTTTCCAAGACTTTGATTTTCTAAAATAGAGGGCATTCCTTTAAAGCACTGGGTTCCCCAGGACACTTGGGTGGGTATTAAAATGGTGCCATAGGATCAACGATGCCATCAAGAGTTTTTGGACTGAGGGCTTTGGTACACAGCCCACATATAGAGCTCTTCCCACTTCTATTATCCCTTCCTTATTTGTAAACACACCTGTTACCTCTTCTAGGTGGCAAGCTAGAAGACCATGCTTTCGGTCATGTTCATCCCTTTCCCTCCCACAGTGCTTTCATGTTGCAGGCCCCCAAGGAGTAATTATTGAACATAAAATGCGTATTTCAGGGCGCCTGGGTGGCTCAATCGGTTAATTGTCTGCTGCAGCTCAGGTTATGGTCCCATGGTCCTGGGATGGAGTCCTGCACTGGGCTCCCTGCCCAGTGGGAAGCCTGCTTCTCCCTCTGCCCCTCCCCCTGTTCATGATGGATCTCTCTCTCTCTCTCTTTCTCTTTCTCAAATAAATAAATGAAATCTTTAAAAAAAATACACATTTCAGATTGATACTAGTGAATTCAATATATGAAGACATGATACTTTCTCACCGTTAGCTGGTTTTTCCAAGGGTCCGTGAACTTGAGCTCAAGCCCTGAGTCTAGGAGGACGTGGGAGCATTAGCCTGGATTTTACAAAGTGCTATATCTTTTGAGAGCACACTGTCACCCACAAGCTGAGTGACTTTAGGAAAAGCTTTCGACCTTGCTACGTCTTCCATCAGCTATCAAATGGGATTAATCCTGCTTGATCAATTTCCCTCATCAAATTGTTCAAAGAATCCAATAAGATCACAGATATGAGAGTGCTCTGAAGGCGTGGCATGAATGAGGCACTGAAATAGGTTAGGGGCCCAGAATATGAAGGGTCCCTGTCACCCTGCAGTTTTCAGTATTAAATCACCCTTGATGGCAGGCCCAGAAACTCAAAAACACTGAGAAGGAGCACTAAGACTGGAGCTGGCCTGAGGATCCCAAGTGCGTTAGGCTGGATGAGGGCACACAGGTCATCCACATGCAGCCTGCCCTAATTTCAGTGGCAAGTCCTGGACCCCTGACCACTGGATTTCAAAACCAAAAAGGACCAGAACCGGGATAACAGCCCTACATCATCACCAGGGAGCCTTCAGCTGCTGCCAACATAATTACCTGATGTCTCATGTGATCTCTTATTTGTATCATTTCTAGAAATTTCTGGGGGAAGGCTGAGAGCCTGTATGTTTTGGTAATGGGCCTATTCATTGGAGCATGGAAACCAATAAATCTTTATAATCAATAAAAATCTTCATCGCCTTTAAGCCTATTCAAAAATCATCTTTATCATAAGCTTTCTGCAGAGTTTTTCTTTCTGGGAAAAATCTACTTGGTTTGGAAGCTTTATAAGCTGGTTCCTTTTGCCGTCATGGAAGGCTTCCTAGAACACTCTCCATATGTTTTAGTGAATTATTGTTTCTTACATTGGTCAACTATTGGAATCCCTGACACACTCCTTTGACAAAACCAGAAGGAAAGAAAGATGTTCATTCTCAAAGTTACATGTTAAAATCTGGAATGAGATTTTTCAGGACGACTAGAGCAAATAACTCAACCTTCCCTCAGTGTGCATTGTGGTGATAAATCTTGCCAAGTGTTTGGCAGTCTCTGCTGCCTCTCACACGTTGAAACGTGGTTTGGGAACATGTCTCCCTGAGAGCTTTTGCCATAAAGTCAAAATAGTTTCAGCTGCCCGCTAATAGAGTCTTACGAGGAGATATTCATTATTCATCACTCACAGTGCTGCCCACTAGGGATCTCTTTCACACATAGGTGCTTGTAGGCCTGATCATCTGAGAAGAAAGTTTTGGGAGAAGAGAGAGGAAGAAAGGAAAGAAGGAAGGAGGAAAGAAGGACAAAGGGAGGAAAGAAGGAAGGAAGGAAGGGAAGGAGGAGAGGGAGGGACAACTGTCCTGGCAATGTTACGCCCTGATTCATAAAGTGAACGGAGAGGGTATATCTGTTAAGCACAGGGACGACTCCGGCCTGCGCGAATATCACACATAGTAGGGAGTCATTTGATCATCGTAATCGTACTCTGAGAATAAAAATTCAACATTGTAGAGTGTCATCTGTAAAAATTACTGTGTTACATTTTCACCCAGCAGAGAAACTGAGTACTTATGTAAGGTCTTGCATTTCAAATGACTCTTCAATACTTTTGTCTGGGCAAAACGACTATTTTCTGGAGTTTACAGATGCACAACTTGAGTTATACATTTTTAATTGACTCCTGGGGCAGTGTGACTCTCACTGATCTTCCACGATTTAACACATTTAATCTATTTTGCTTTGACGTGGGCAGAAAGTTCACTAGACACTGTTTTTCCATTAGTTAGGCTTAGTGGTGAGAGCTGCCTCTCGGGCATGGTGATGAGAATGTTCTTGCTGAGCCCTCTGCCTCCAATGTTGAAAAAGTAAAAACTGAAGAATCATTTTAAATGGAATTTAACCAGATGAGCGTTGATTGGGAGCAGAGTGCAAGTTTTAGGCTTTCATTTTTTCTAATTATTTTTGCAGGTGATTATTCATTGTCGTGAATTATTGGATTTCTGAGTCTAGTTGATTTCAGGGCTAAAAGATAATTTGGCATTTTTTTCCCTTTACTTCTGGGAGAAGAGTTTAAAAAACAAAACAAAACATGTAAATCCTTAAAAAGAAAACTGTCACACTTTTTATTTTGCACTGGTCATTCAAATATTCAAGAACTTTTAACAAAAGGAGTCCTAGAGCACCCATGTCTTTGCTTTTTTAATTCTTTACTACATTTTTAACATTTCCAGGCTTTTCATTTGATGGGTAGGAGCCGTATTTTCTATTTGTGGTAGGTTTCCTTTTCTGGATACAGCATGGAATTACTTCATTGCTAATGTTTGTCATATCTGAGTTTCCATATCTTTGGCTGTCTACTTTTCTCTAAATTGCTTTCATTCATCCTGTTCTAAGGCCTGAGAATGGAAGGAAACTTCCCACCCTCGGGGAACTCACAAACAGTTTTCAGGCGGTTTGATAGAAATGACTATAAATTCGAAGAGGAATACAGTTTAGACCTGGGACTGGGTGGATATGTTTATATTGTCCTGGAGGGCAAGAACTAGATGAACACAAATAAACATTTTTTTCATAAATACACATTTGATAAATTTGCTGAATATGGACACATCATAAATACTCCCTAAATATTGCATATTGACCATTATGTTCATCGTCAAGTTTGTGTTTCTGAATCAATGTAAGTCTAATGAACTGATCTTTATTTAAAACTTACATATACTCCCTTTTGTCTTGTGAAAGTAATCGAGATACTTTAAGTATCTAAGATGACCCATCTTTCTCTTTTAGCAGCTGTATCCTGAGACGTTTCCCCAGGGATTTTAATTTTATTATGTGCAAAGAACAAACCCTACCTGTTGTGTGATTGATACAAGAGTACACAGGATTTTTAATAGCTCTGTTAATGGGATAATGAATCATGTTTGTTTCTAACCAACAGGATATCTACCTAATTTATCCTAATTTATTAACAATCTAAGATCCTTACTATGACTCAAAAGTAAAATAACATGCTGTTAGAAGTAGGAAAACAAAGCAGGATAAATAATTCTTTCACCGATTCAGAGCTGTATTCCTGATGCCTCTTGTGAAAACCTAACGGAACTGATGTTAGTTTAGCATTTATTATGTATCAGGACTTGGTGCCGGGAGCTGCCAATACAGTGATCGATGTGACATCGTCTTCACCCCTAGGGAGCTTACAAGTTCGTTCAATGCAAGCGTGTTAAGGAGGCCAGACATCATAATTAGATATGTGATCAGTGAGATGTTAGTGTATAAATAAGGACAAGCGAGTCATAAAAAGGAAAGATTCTCAACCTGCTCTCTCAGAAGGTGTTATAAAAGAACAACATTGGCATCTGGTCTTGCAGGGTTTTATAAGAATTATAAGAATAAAGGAATAAAGGGGATTCTACGCAGTGGGAGCCCCAAAGGTGAAAGGGCATTGAGGTACACGTCCCATGTTGGAAGACGTGAAGTGTGAGCTTCCTGAGGGAAGAGAGCCGTGTTGCTCACCACCATATACCCCATGTCTAAAACAAGGCACATTGTGAAACACTGAGTTATGTGTGTTGAATTAATTTAATCTGATTGTGTGATTAAAACTTTGGGTATGGGGGCGCCGGTGTGGCTCATCAGTGCCTTTGGCTCAGGGTCCTGGGATTGAGCCTGCTTCTCCTGCTCTTTTTGCTGTTTCCCCTGCTTGTGCGCGCTCTCTCTCTCTCTCTCTATCTCTTTCTCTGCCTCAAATAAATAAATAAAGTCTTAAAAGACGAAACTTTGGGTATAGAGTGGATAGAAACTAGAAGCTGAGAGGTAGCCCAGCAGACGAGCTGTATCAATACTAAAGAATCTCACAGGTTAACCCTAAAGAGTGTGGGCTCTGTCTTGTGATTCAGCACTTCCCAAAGTGTGTTCCTTGAAATACCAAATCTAAAGGATGTTAATAAGCATCACTCAACAAAAGAGTCTTATTGTCGCATATGCTTGGGAAATACTGATTTAAACAAAATTAAACCAGCTTCTCTGCTTTTGTTTTACTCCGATAGAAAGCTCTATCTAGGGGCGCCTGGATGGCTCAGTTGGTTGAGCGACTGCCTTCGGCTCAGGTCATGATCCTGGAGACCGGGGATTGAGTCCCACATCGGGCTCCCTGCTCGGCGGGGAGTCTGCTTCTCCCTCTCTCACTCCCCCTGCTTGTGTTCCCTCTCTGGCTGTGTTTCTCTCTGTCAAATAAATAAAATCTTTAAAAAAAAAGAAAGAAAGAAAGAAAGAAAGCTCTATCTACAATCTTCTTCAGGCTTCTGGGATCCTGGATCCTCTCTTTTTAAGGAA
This sequence comes from Spilogale gracilis, assembly GCA_004023965.1. Lineage (NCBI taxonomy): Eukaryota > Metazoa > Chordata > Mammalia > Carnivora > Mephitidae > Spilogale > Spilogale gracilis. The sequence goes on along the minus strand of PITA01019147.1, from coordinate 2,181 downwards.
AGCACATTGCAGGACTGCTGTTATCCACGACGCATGACACATTTTATTAGATTTTCTTTAAGCAGCGGGCAGCCCCTGAAGTCCTCTCGGCAGGGGACGGACATCATCTGAATTTCTTATTCGAAGATTCTTCTAAAGAATTGAGAGAAGGCAAGACTGAAGGCAGGGAAACCAGGTTGACGACCAGCATGATGGTTTAGGCAGGGGATAATGAGAGCCTGACCCCAAGAAGAGAGAAGAAAGAACCGAGAGATACAACTGACCCTTCAGAGATAGAATTGTCAGGGCTGTCGTCAGAATGACACAGGTGGTGCCCTGCTCAGGGACACCTGGAGGAGGTGGTCCCAAAGCACCAGAGCCTGTCCACGCTCTTTGTTCCTGAGCCCTGCTTCCTGGCGCAGAGCCACCTCCCATCTTCACCTATTTCTGATTCAGTCCTGGCAGTGTCCCTCATTAATGACTGATGAGATGTGGGAGGAGGGCCAGAGAAGTGTTCGAGATGACTCATATTCGTTGTCTAGATGGCTGTAGGGCTAAAGATGCCTTCAGTTTTGTTTTGTTTAGTTTTGAAAGTTTCTTTGATTTTCATAAAATCCTAATACCTGAAATCCTCATACCTGGAGTAGGAATGATATATGTGTGACTCCCCTTGCTCTGAACAGTCTCTACCAAGAGCTTACAGTTTTGTTTTGTTTTGTTTTTTAAATATTTTATTTATTTATTTGACAGAGAGAAACACAGCCAGAGAGGGAACACAAGCAGAAGGACTGAGAGAGGGAGAAGCAAGCTTCCCGTCGAGCAGGGAGCCCGATGTGGGGCTCGATCCCGGGACTCCAGGATCATGACCGGAGCCAAAAGCAGTCGCTTAACCAACTGAGCCACCCAGGCGCCCCAAGAACTTACAGTTTTATCTCTGCCACACATTAAAATAGACATCCTATCCTTACAGAAAGATTTTTACCAAGACCTCAAACCAAGGGTTATAAGCTCAAATGTCTGCAGAGCCCACTCCAGCTCATAAATGAGTGAGGGATAGCAGGCAGAACGTTTCCCTACGAAGCTTACGGGAAGGTACTTCGCTTGCAGAAAGAAATATGCTCTCTTCCATTTGTCTTTGAATATGCAGACGTCTCCATCTATCTTTTATAACCGTTTTTGATAAGAATATGAGCAATGAGAAGTATTTTTCCATTCCAAGAAAAATTTCTGCACAATATTGTTGATGAATGACAGCTGACATGATTGAAGCATCAGGAACACGGGAGAGAGGGGTGGGCCAGTCCTTCTGAGTTTTCAGAAAGGAGAAGAGGGGAATTTGAATTTTTATATGAAACCTCTCTAGTTATAAGTGTTGGCAGGAATTTTTATACTATACTGCATAGGCCCAGGAAAATCCTATCTCTGAGCCACCAATTTTTTCCTGACTTTTACCGTAATCTGTATATGTTCTCATCCGTATCCATGGGCCTACTTTTTTTTAAGTGGATAGATTTAAAAGTGACCTTTCTAGGTAGAGAAGGTGTTGAAGGACCTGCTGAGTTGCCGTATAAACCCATGTTGAATCACCGAGCAAGAGGAGTGAAGCTTTTTCCTGAGCTAGTAATTAGAACGGTGTTCTTATTTTTTTTTTTTTGCATTAAGTCTTGACTGGGGGAAGAATGACCAAAAATCTGGTGTCTGGTGGAAGTGGTAGCCTTGAAATTCAAAAAAAAGCATCATCAGTGGAGCTCAAGGCACAGGCGTGTGCAGGACGGACGTAACATGAAGTGTGAGGTCCGGTGCTGGGAAATAGGGAGGCTGTCGATATACAGTTCGTGTTGTAATTCATACCTGGTGGATTCCGTTTCACAGAGAGGGGGCTGTGGAAGAGTATATGGACGAAGGCCCTGATGTTAGGGGAATTCGTCCTGGGGCTACTATGATGTCACATCTTAGTTCGTAGCAGAACTTCCTTAATGGCCCACATGTGAGCACGTAGATTGGACCCATCTGTTTGAAAGGGGGAGTTAGCACATGTGTGGTAATCACTATCATTCTAAAGAAACTTTGAGGAGGTGTTCAGTTCCTGCTGATCGGGAAGATTAGAATCAAGCAAGTTTTATGAATAGAAAATGATTAGCAGATGAGCCTGGAAAAAAATGGAAATGTGATGAGATTAGTAGCTGGTGTGTACCTCGCTGC
>PITA01019146.1:0-38404 GCA_004023965.1 Spilogale gracilis | reverse complement strand
TTTTTAAGGAATCTCCACACTGTTTTCCAAAGCGGCTGCACCAGTTTACATTCCCACCAACAGTGTAAGAGGGTTCCCCTTTCTCTGCAGCCTCTCCAACACTTGTTGTTTTCTGTCTTGTTAATTTTGGCCATTCTGACTGGTGTAAGGTGGTATCTCAGTGTGGTTTTGATTTGAATTTCCCTGATAGCTAGTGACACTGAACATTTTTTCATGTGCCTATTAGCCATTTGTATATCTTCTACGGAGAAGTGCCTCTTCATGTCTTTTGCCCATTTTTTGATGTGTTCATCTTCTTTTTGGGTGTTGAGTTTGAGTAGTTCTTTATAGATCTTGGATACCAGCCCTTTGTCTGTAGTGTCATTTGCAAATATCTGCTCCCATTCTGTGGGTTGCCTCTTCGTTTTGTTGACTGTTTCCTTTGCTGTACAGAAGCTTTTTATTTTGATGAAGTCCCAGAAGTTCACTTTTGCTTTTGTCTCCTTTGCCTTTGGAGACGTGTCTTGAAAGAAGTTGCTGTGGCCGATGTCAAAGAGGTTGCTGCCTATGTTCTCTTCCAGGATTTTGATGGATTCCTGCCTCACGTTGAGGTCTTTCATCCATTTCGAGTTTGCCTTTGTGTTTGGTGTAAGAGAATGGTCTAGTTTCATTCTTCTATGTGTAGCTGTCCAATTTTCCCAGCACCATTTATTGAAGACTGTCTTTTTTCCACTGGATATTTTTTCCTGCTTTGTCAAAGATGATTTGACCATAGATTTGTGGGTCCATATGTGGACTCTCCACTCTGTTCCATTGGTCTATTTCTCTGTTTTTGTGCCAGTCATTCGGGTTGGGCTTAGCTTTTTGATCTCTTCAACTTTCTTTTACTCTTGATGTCTTGGTAATCACAGCTTTGTAATAAAGCCTGAAGTCAGGTAATGAGATGCCCCCAGCTTTGCTTTTCTTCTTCAGCATTTCCTTAGCGATTCGGGGTCTTTTTGGTTCCATATAAATTTTAGGATTGTTTGTTCCAGTGCTTTGAAGAATGTTGGTGGAATTTTGATCGGAATGGCATTGAAAATATAGATTGCTCTGGGCAGTATAGACATTTTGACAATGTTTATTCTTTCGATCCATGAGCATGGAATGCTCTTCCATCTTTTTGTGCCTTCTTCAATTTCTTTCATGAGTGTTCTGTAGTTCCTCGAGTACAGATCCTTGACTTCTTTGGTTAGGTTTATTCCTAAGTATCTTATAGCTTTTGGTGCTATAGTAAATGGAATCGATTCTCTGATTTCCCTTTCTATTTTTTCATTGTTAGTGTATAAGAATGCAACTGATTTCTGTGCATTGATTTTGTATCCTGCCACATTACCGAATTGTTGTATGAATTCTAGTAGTTTGGGGGTAGAGTCTTTTGGATCTTCCACATAGAGTATCATGTTATCTGCAAAGAGAGAGAGTTTGACTTCCTCTTTGCCAAGCTGGATACCTTTTATTTCTTTCTGTTGTCTGATTGCTGTTGCTGGGACTTCTAACACTATATTGAACAATAGTGGTGAGAGTGGGCATTTTTGTCTTGTTCCTGATCTCAGAGGGAAGGCTGTCAGTTTTTCCCCATTAAGAATGATATTCGCTGTGGGTTTTTGGTAGATAGATTTTATGAGGTTGAGGAATGTGCCTCTATCCCTATACTTTGAAGAGTTTTAATCAGGAACGGATGTTGTATTTTGTCAAATGCCTTTTCTGCATCAATTGAGACTACCATGTGGTTCTTCTCTCTTCTCTTATTGATTTGTTCTATCACATTGATTGATTTGCGAGTGTTGAACCACCCTTGCATCCCTGGGATAAATTCCACCTGGTCATGGTGGATAATCTTTTTAATGTATTGTTGGATCCTGTTAGCAAGGATCTTGTTGAGAATCTTGGCATTCATATTCATCAGCGATATTGGTCTGAAGTTCTCCTTTTTGATGGGGGTCTTTGTCTGTTTGGGGGATTAGAGTGATGCTGGCTTCATAGAAAGAGTCTGGAAGTTTTCCTTTTGTTTCTATTTTTTGAAAGAGCTTCAGGAGAATAGGTGTTATTTCTTCTTTGAATGTTTGGTAGAATTCCCCAGGGAATCCGTCTGGTCCTGGAGTCTTGTTTTTGCGGAGGTTTTTGATCACTGCTTCAATCTCATTACTAGATATAGGTCTATTCAGATTATCAATGTTTTCCTGTTTCAGTCTTGGAGGTTTATAGGTTTCTAGGAATGTATCCCTATCTTCTAGGTTGTTAAACTTATTGGCACATAATTGTTGATAATAATTTCTGATAATTGTTTCTATTTCCTTGGTGTTAGTCGTGATCTCTCCCCTTTCATTCATAATTTTATTAATTTCGGTCTTCTCCCTTTTCTTTTGGATTAGTTTGGACAATGGCTTATCAATCTTATTGATTCTTTCAAAGAACCAGCTTCTAGTTTCATTGATGTGTTCTACTGTATCTCTAGTTTCTGGTTCATTAATCTCTGCTCTAATCCTAATTATTTCTCGCCTTGTGTGGGGGTTGGTTTAATTTTTTTGTTGATTTTCCAGTTATTTAAGGTGTAATGAGAGTGGTATATTTGGGATTTTTCAATTTTTTTGACTGAGGCTTGGATGGATATGTATTTCCCCCTTAGGACTGCCTTCGCTATATTCCATAGTCTTTGGATCGATGTATCTTTATTCTCATTGGTTTCCATGAATGTTTTAGTGCTTTGATTTCCTGGTTGATCCACAGATTCTTGAGCAGGATCGTCTTTAGCTTCCAAGTGTTTGATTTTCTTCTTTTTTGTTGTGGTTGAGTTCCAGTTTCATGGCTTTTTTGTGGTCAGAGAATTGCAGAAAATAAACTCAGTCTTCTGGTATTGATTGAGCCCTGATTTGTGACCTAGTATGTGGTCTATTCTGGAGAAAGTTCTTCCCACCCTAGTCTGGCAGTGTTTCTGTGTAATTGTTTTTGCCTTTGTATTATATAAATACTGGTCTTGGCGGTCATTCGGGTTGGGCTTAGCTTTTTGATCTCTTCAACTTTCTTTTACTCTTGATGGTCTTTTTCTTTACCCTGTAGTAGTTTTGTACCATATAAATCCTACCCCTGGGCCCCACTCTGGCCGTTTTTTTTTTTTTTTTCTTGCTTCCTTTCTCCCCTTCTCTCTCTTTTTTCTTTCTTCTTCCTTTTTGGTGGTGACTTCTGATTGCTCCAAAACCTTCCAGTGACCAATTTACCTGGATAGTGGTTGATATATTTAGCTATACACCCCCTCAACTACTCCTCTCCACAATGACTCAGAGGAGGAACAACCAACAGAAGAAGAACCCTGAGACTGCAACCCCAGTCACAGAATAACTGGAAACGAACATAAACAATATGACAGAAATGGAATTCAGGGCAGCAATCGTCCAAGCAATGGCTAATTTGGAAAAGGACATTAGTCTCAAAATGGAAACCCTAATGACAGAAGTGAAAGCCAAGGTTAGAAAGGCTATTAATGAGATGCAATTTAATTTAAATACACTAACAGCTAGAGTAAGTGAAGCTAAAGATTACATTAGTGATTTAGAAGACAAATGGATTAAGAAGGCGGAGCAAGAGAAGTCTTAGAGCAAACAGCTAAAGTCCCATGAAAACAGAATAAGGGAAATAAATGATGCCATGAAACGCTCTAATATCAGAATTATTGGAATCCGTGAAGGAGTTGAGAGAGAGAGAAACCTAGAAGATATAGTTGAACAAATCATGGATGAAAATTTCCCTGATCTGGGGAATGAAACAAATATTCATGTCCTAGAGGCAGAGAGGACACCCCACCAAGATCAACGAGGCCACAAAAACCTCCAGGCACAGAATTGTGAAATTCGTGAATCATAAAACCAAAGAATATGTCTTAAGGGCACCTAGGGGGAAGCAATCCCTTACGTATAGAGGGAGGACCATCAGAATAATGTCAGACCTATCCACAGAAACCTGGCAAGCCAGAAAAGGCTGGCAAGACATATTCAGGAAATTACATGACAAAAATATAAAACCAAGGATAATGTACCCAGCAAGGTTGACTTTCAGAATGGAAGGAGAAATAAAGAGCTAGGACCGCCAAGGTCTAAAAGATTATGCAGCCACCAAGTAGCACTAGAAGAAATACTAAGGGGTTCTATAAAAAAGAAACGAACCTAAGAATGACACAGAACAGAAATTTACAGAGGTAATCTATAGAAACATGAACTTTACAGGCAACATGATGTCAATACAAATGTATCTATCAATAATCACTGTCAATGTGAATGGATTACATGCTCCAATAAAAAGGCACAGGGTTGCAGACTGGATAAAACGACAGGACCTGTCCATATGCTGTTTACAAGAGACACATTTTGAATCTAAAGACACTTCCAGATTGAAAGGGGATGAAGGACCATCTTTCATGCCAACAGACCCCAAAAGAAAGCCGGGGTAGCGATTCTCATATCAGACAAATTGGATTTTAATCTAAAGACTGTATTCAGAGACACAGAAGGACACTACATCATTCTCAAAGGGTCTATACACCAAGAAGATATAACAGTTCTAAATATTTATGCCCCCAACATGGGAGCAGCCAACTACATAAGCCAACTGTTAAGCAAAATAAAGAGTCATATTGAATATGAACACATTAATTATAGGAGATTTTAACACACCACTGTCAGCAATGGACAGATCATCGCAACAGAAATTCAACAAAGAAACAAGAGTCTTGAATGACACATTGGACCAGGTGGATCTCATAATATTCAGAATATTCCATCCTAAATCAGCAGAATAATTTGTTTTATTGCGGTTGTCTGGAACTTAACCTTCAGTATCTCTGAGGTATGCCTATATAGGAAAAGTCTTCATTCAAATACTGTAGAAGTTAAGGAAGGAGTTCGCTTAAGTCAAAAATCTTGATTAACCATTTACCCCAGAGACTGGTGTAGACAGTGTGAAACAACTTGGATATCTACAGGTATAAAGCAAAACCAAAATCCTGAGAAACTGTGTTGAGACAGTGCATCAGTTTGGAAGGTGATGGTATTCATTGGGAGCATGGAGTGAGAAGCAGGGTTTGGTAGAGAGTATGGAGATTGTGTCTTGACAGGATAGTTCTTTATTTTTAAGTATTATGAGCGCCTAGATTATTAGTCATAAGCCGAATTCACATGTAAAGATTATTTTCAAGGTACCACTACTAAGGGAGGGGTGAGGGGATGGGGTGGCTGGGTGATGGGTGATTGACATTGGGGAGGATATGTGTTGTGGGGAGCCCTGGGTATATTATGTAAGTCTGAGGAATCACTGACCTGTACCCCTGAAGCAAATAATACATTGTATGTTAAGTAACTTAAATTTTAAAAAAAATGGAAAAGACAAAAAAATACTACTACTACTCCAACTGAGATAATACTCTAAAAACAAATGAATTTTGAATTGTCCAGCATTGGATTGCTTATCTTTGGAATAGGTTTACCTCTATAAAAAGATAACTTAGAATGGATTACAGGGTACTTAAAATAATTACCTTAATTGTCTTTGCCATGTAAAAATCACATGATAAAAGAAAAGAGACGGTGTCCCATGTTCCCACCTTTCTACTACCTGTTTTTTTCCCCCCTTCCATTTTAAATTTCTTCTTTCTACCATCTCTTTCTGGGGTGGAACTTATAATATTATTAACCCAGCAAGAGTGGATGACTGACTATGCCAACTTGAAAGTCAAAAAGTTATGTTCCAGACATTTCTTCCACTTGTTTCCCAGTGAAACTGACCTTCGAATACAGAATGTGAGTTACTATCCTGAAGGTCTGATGTGTAACAATTTTGGTTAGGGGTGGTGGGAAGGGGTAGGGATAGGGAGTGGGTGGCAAATTACTTTCTTGCTGTAGCTCCAGATCAGTCTTCAGCTTAATTTAGAATTGGTGAAGGCTACTCTTAGAATGGATTATAATTTAAGGAGTGGGAGAAGTGGGATGCCTGGGTGGCTCAGTCAGTTGGGCATCTGCCTTTGGCTTGGGTCATGATCCTGGGATCCTGGGATCGAGTCCCGTATTAGGCTCCCTGCTCGGTGGAAAGTCTGTTTTTCCCTCCCCGTGCTCATGTTCTCATTCTCTCTCTCTAGTCCTCTCAAATGAATAGATAAAATCTTTTTTTTAAGGACTTGGAGAAGCTTTATAAATATGACTTTTAAATAACCAGACGTTTGGTGAAATACTGTGAAAGATTAAAGGAGTAAAAGATGACTTAAGAAGGAATAGTTGAGTCAAGTACTAGGCATCATCACTAATCATCAGGTAACTGAGTATATGAAAAGAATATTGTTCTCTTTGTTAAGAATTTTAGGTTTAATCTAGATTCTACAAACTAACTAGAGTATTCCCTGAATCTTAATTCCATAATTTGAGAAATAAAGGACTACTGAATCAGTTTCTAAGGTTTCTTTAAATTCTAACAGAATGAGTATTGGTGTTTATCAGAGCATTTCATACTGTTGAACCCCTGCTTTTTGAAATTCTCTTCCTTTGGTTTCTGTGGTATTGTACTCATGGTTTTTCCTTATGTCTCTCTGCCTATTCCTTCTTTGCAGGCCCATCTTTCCCTCCCTGTTAATTAAGTGTCATCTATCTGTCTGTCTCTCTTTCTCTTTCTATTCTCTCTTTGCTCTCTCTGTCTCTCTCTCTCTTTCTGATTCAGACCTAGATAGTCTTACTACTTTCTGTCCTGTAACCTCTGTCCTGTGTCATTAGCTATATCTTAGGCAGTGTAGTCAATGACGATGTTTCAGTAATCACATATACATCACTGGTTCCCAAATTATATTTCTAATCCAAACCTCTTTGAGTTCTAGACCCAGATATACAACTGCATTGTCAACATCCCCCTTTGGATATATAAGAGACACCTCAAACTCAGCATATCTAAATCCAAAGTCATAAATTATTTCCTCCTACAGTGTACCTAGTCTAAGTATATGGGACCATCACCAACCAGTTGCAGCCAGTTGTGCAAGCCAGAAACATGGGAGTTTGCAGTAGTTTCTTAAGTGATTATCTTGCATCCATTCTGTTTTTTCTCAAATCTATCTCCACAGTGGAGCCCAAGGGATCTTTTTAAAAAGGCAGATCCAATCTTATGTCTCTGTGGTACTCTTAAAACATTCCAAAAGCCTTTAGGATTAAGAACTAATAAATTATGATGGCCCTGCCTGCCTCCCCAGCTTCATCTTCCACCACTCTGTCCCTTGTTATCTGGCACCAGCCATACTTTCTTTCAGTTCCTCAAATGCTCCATAGTCCTTCCCACACATCCCACAGGGCCTTTGTCTTGTCAGTCCCCTTCCCCATTATACATATTGCTCATTCTTCTGCTTTGAACTCAGTAGTAACTTTTAGAGTAGCCTTCCCTGATCCCCTTCAGTCTGGGTCAGACTCCTTTAATTAGTTACTTAATTTTAAAGTAGGTTGCACACCCAGTGCAGAGCCTAATGTGTGGGGCTTGAACTCATGACCCTGGTATTAAGACCTGAGCAGAGATCAAGACTCAGATGCTTAACTGACTGAGCCACCTAGATGTCCCCAGTTTCCTTCATTAAATAGTCTCATAAAGGGATGCCTGGGTAGCTCAGTCATTTAAGCATTTGACTTCGGCTCAGGTCATGATCTCAGGGTCCTAGGATTGACTCCCAGATTGGGCTTCTTGCTCAGTGGGGAGCCTGCTTCTCCCTCTGCCTGCTGCTCCGCATGCTTGTGCTCTTTCTCTCTCACTCTGACAAATAAAATCTAAAAATTTTTTAAATAGTCTCATAAAAATGTTTTTTCATACCACTTATCTCAGTTTATTATTATATTCTTCTTTATTAGCATTTGGCATCTGCCTTCCCCACTAGACTATGTAACTATTGTTAAAAGGGAAAGATAGTTTCCTTTTTTTGCTCACTGTGGTGTTATAAGATTCTTACTTAGTGCAGGTATATATAAGAATTATTTGTAGAGGGAATAATTTTAAGTAGCTGTGCAATGCAACTTTTTTTATTCAGCTTTCATCAAGGTCAGGGCAGGAGTAAATGTTGAACAGTAGAATCAATCTCCGGCCTCTCCCTTTCTGTGAACTTTCCCCCTCTTATGATACTAATTCATTAAACCTTTCTTAGCTTTGGGTTTAGAGAAACAAGATAAAAGCGAAGCAAAAAAACCAAAACCAAACCAAAAAGACCTCCCTCATCTGTGTATTATCAACCTTGCTGCTATCTGTTTGTTTCTTTTCCGTTACAACTACTGGAAAAGTAGAGAACAAAGCATTTGAAAACATGAGCTGAAGCTATAAGACCAGAATTCAGGTTTCAGCTCTGCTGCTTCTAGATGTATGACCTTGCTTCAGCTCTTCAAATGATAAAGTGAGAGAAATGATAGTTCTCTATAAGGTTGCTTGGAGGGTCAAATGACAGTATGTATGAAGTGCTTAGCAATGTGTCTGGCCCATATTTTTTTTTTTAAGATTTTATTTATTTACCTGACAGAGAGATCACAACTAGGCAGAGAGGCAGGCAGAGAGAGAGGAGGAAGCAGGCTCCCTGCTGAGGAGAGAGACCGATGCGGCCCGATCCCAGGATCCTGAGATCATGACCTGAGCCCAAGGCAGAGGCTTTAACCCACTGAGCCACTCAGGTGCCCTCATTTCTTTCTGAGCCAGAAATTCAGCTGCCTACTGGATTATCTTCTCTGTGATATCCTTTGGGGACCTTATATTCATTACATTGAAACGAAACTACACTCTAAAACCTGCTCTTCTTTCATACCTTGATTGTTACTGGTCTTACCCATTCAGTTACCTGGGTCAGAAATCTGGGAATCAGCTTAATCTTCCTTTATATTACAGTATCCTGCAGCAAATTCCTACCCCATGTCATTCGTAACCAAATCTTTTTGATTCTAGGTTTGTTAACACTGATAAGGGTCAGGTTCCTGCCACTTCTCACTTGGATACTTCAAATCAACCCATTGCTTTGCCTCTATTTAAAGCTTATAGCTAATCCATATTCATGTTCTGAGAAGAAACAGGACCTTTCTGAAATTGAGTACTGCTTCCTTACTTCATGGTTTTCCATTGCCATTTCAGAAAAGTCCGAACTTCTGAGCATTACACACAAGGCTTTTTTATGATCTTGGTCCCTGCTTACCTCCCTAGCCTTCCATCTCCTTAACACATATCACGCTGTCCAGCTATACTATATAACTTGTATTTTCTTAAGTGTGTGCTACTGTTTCATGCATTTAGTGCCTTGTATATACTTTTAAATCTGCATGGAATGCCGTCTGGGTTCTTCTCCTGACTACTATTTGGTTTCCAGTCTTCAACTGAATTGCCACTACCTTTCAGCACTTCTTCTGCATCTCAAGCTGAAGTAGTTGCCCTCTTTTGTGGATCCGTAGTGCCCCATATATATTTCTGACCTAGCACTTATACTATAATTTTTTTTTACTTACATGGTATCACTGTTCTGTAAACTCTAAGTTCTTTGAGGACAAGGGATTTTACTTTTGTGTCTTAAGCCCTGTCATAGTGTCTGATACTGAGGGGCTTAATAAATCTTGGTTTAAAGAGTGGATAAGAAGAATTCCAAAGTATAGGATTGTGCGAAAGTGGGCTTCCACGTAAATTTTTAGAATACCTTTCCCTGTGTAGTCTAAGGACAGTATTAGCGAACTGAGTTTCTGAGATCGTTCGATGGCAGTCTTTGTCACTATTATGTAAAAGCTATCAAGAGAGCATTTGAATTTGGTATTGGGTTAGAAGTAGGCAGGAACTCAATTCTTTCAGAAGAGAAAGGAGTTACGGATGCTGAGACACATGTAAGAAAGCTACCAAACCCATTTGTGTAGCTATCAACTTTTCTCATCTACTAAAGGGACTACCCCTTTTAGTTTTGCTTCCCCTTTTTTAAAAAGGCAGGATTTCTTGTTCTAGAAAGGAGTAAGCTTAAATTAACAAACATTAAGTTATCTTCAGTTTTCTTTTGAGTTTGAACGGTGTTCTAACAGTAGTTACTTCATGTGGGGGTTTCCAGCTTTGGGAAAATAGTCAATAGCTAAAATCATGAAAAACATTAGTCATGCCTAGAGACAGAATGTTGCTCTATCTTTTAAGTTACGTAAAATGTTCACCATTTTAGTATTGTTCTTTATGCATTTAAAAAGGAAATGTACAGGGCAAAAAATAAAAATTATTCTTTCTCTTTTTCTGCTCCCATAGGAAGGCATAACTTCCACAGGGCCTCTCCAGTTAGTAAATCAGGTCCTGTTTACTCCTTTTCTTTTTTCCTTAAATCACAAGATCCCATGCAATTCTGGATATCTTATAGCCAATGAAGGAATGAAAATAGCTTATTTTTTTTTATCCCATTGAAAAGCCTTTTTCTCCTTCCTAAATCTGTGTTAATTAATCAATTTTGCATTATATGGAGAAAAAATATAAGAATATAGCTATTGCTTCACCTAGTTTTGAAAAATAATAAAAAAATACATATGGCTATTGCATAGATGATAATGATAATTAAATTATAGTATGAGAAGGGAAATACAGAGAGCTGTTTTCTTACTACTTGAAGAGAAGAAGCCTTGGATGGAAAGAGTAATGATGTGCAAAATGAAGGAATGATGGACTAGATCTGACTTGATACTACTGGAGTGTCTGTGGGCCTGGCACCATGGGAATTGGATTTGCCTACTCTCTGAAAGCTGTCCAGTCCTGCTCATTGTCAAGGTTTTAATGAGGTTTAACTGTAACTCCTTTCTTCCCACCATTGTACCTTGTGTCATTTAACATAAGATTAGCATAACGTAAGGTTAACATAGCATATCATCACTGTGATAGGGGCACAATTATAGGGCCAAATGGTTTTCTAGAAATTTCTGACACCTGGTTTCACATGTCAGTTCTACCTCCAACCCTGCAATTTTAGTTATTGTCATTGTTACCATAGAAAGGTTAAGAAGTTTATGAGGACCTATACCTGTTTGACCTCATACTGTATTATTCACTTACTCAGTTCAGCTGCATTTACTTTTGAGAGGTTTGGGATTTCTTCAGACATAGCAGGTTAGCCTTCCTGTTATAGCTTAGTGGTATTCAAAAGAAATAGAAAGCAATCCTTGTATGTAATTTAAAATTTTCTAGTAGTCACATTAACAAAGATGAAGCAAATTAATTTTATTAGTATATCTTACTTCACCCAATATATTTAAATAAGATGTTTTAGTTTTTCTTACTATGTGTTTTGTATATCTCCTTTGGATGTGATAACACATCTCATTTGGATGCTGAAATTTTACCAGATATATTTGATCTTTATTTATATTTTATAAAATTTAAAATAGTTGAAACAGATGTACTTGAGTTGTTTCAAACATACTTAAATTTTCTGATTAAGTCAAGTATCATTAAAAAAATAAAATAAAATGAAATAAAAAATTTTGTTCCTTTGTCACTAAGTCACATTTTAAGTACTCAGTAGCCATAGGTATAATTGGACAGTGTAGTTCTAGCTTATTTCCTCTATACAGATTATTTTCCTATACATAATCACTTGACTTCTCCCTCACCTCCTTCAAGTTTTTGCTTAAATCTTACCCTCTCTCAGTGAGACCTTCCTTGACCATTATTTAATATTACAACCTGCTCCTAATTTGAATCTGCCTTACTCTACTTCATCTCTCTTCATGATAAAATTGCTAATTTGTTATTTTCATTGTTAGTTGCCTCCCTCCCTCTCTTCTACTGGCTAGCTGTAGGCTCCCTGAAGGCAGGGATCTTTGTTTTGTTCATTGGTACATCCTGACGCCTAGAATAGTGCGTGGCCTATAGTAGGTCCTCAGTAAACTTTTAGAATAAATTTATAAATGCATGAATCATAATAAAAAACATTCTGAAATTGTTTTTTTTTAAGATTTATTTATTTGACAGAATATGTGAGCAGACTGAGGGGTAGAGGGAAAGAGAGAGAATCCTTAAGAAGACTGTTGGGCATGGAACTTATCATGGAGCTCAATCCCAGGACCCCAAGATTATGATCTGAGCCAAGATCAAGCATCAGACACTAAGGTAGCTGAGCCACCAAGCTGCCCCCATCTGAAATTATTAATATACACTAGATTGTGGATATGATTCATACAGGTGCAAAAGTATTATTGATCAAGTCCTTAAATGTATCTTGAATGCATTCTCTGTACTTGATACTCTTTTAAGCTGAGAGTAGTGGAGAAAGAAATGAGTACAAATGAAACATATATAATCCAGTTAGGTAAGATTCACAAAAAGAGAAGAGAAAATATAAAAAATGCTGCGTTCTTTTGCAAACACTATAGAGAATTGACTTAAAATATGGTGCTTTGGAGGTGCTGCATATATCCCTTTGAGAATTTTCCAATAAATAAATAGCTATATGTTTTTCACTATTTAGAGATTTGGGAAACACAACAAATAAGAAAACGAAGTGTATTATAAAACTCACACTTGAAAACTAGTTTAAAGGGGCGCCTGGGTGGCTCAGTTGGTTAAGTGACTGCCTTTGGCTCAGGACATGATTCCAGAGACCTGGGATCGAGTCCCACATCAGGCTTCCTGCTCGGCAGGAAGCCTGCTTCTCCCTCTCTCACTCCCCCTGCTTGTGTTCCCCTCTCTAGCTGTGTTTCTCTCTGTCAAAATAAATAAAATCTTAAAAAAAAGAAAAGAAAAGAAAGAAAACTAGTTTAAAACCACGACAATGAAAGGGAGAATAATTTCAGTTCTAAACATTCTTTTAAGAAATGGTGGTACTGGAGTGCCTCAGTGGCTCAGTTGGTTGAGCATCTGACTCTTGGTTTTAACTCAGGTCATGATCCTCAGGGTTGTGGGACTGAACCCCACATTGGGTTCCCCACTCAATGGGAAGTCCACTTCCTCCAACTTCTCTATGTCTGCCCCTCCTCCCATTTTTGCACACTGTCTCTCTAAAATAAATCTTTTTTTTTTTTTTTAAATGGTGGTGGAGGGATGCTTCTCCACTGAGGTGGCTCACTTGGTTGAGCATCAGACTCATGGTTTCAGCTTCGGTCATGATCTTGGGGTTGTGAAACTGAGCCCTGCATCAGGCTCTGTGCTCAATGGAAAGTCTGTTTGAGATTCTCTTCCTCTCCCTCTGCTCCTCCCCTACTCATGCGTGCATGTGCTCTCTTCTTCTCTCTCAAATAAATAAATCTTTTTTAAAAAGTGGTGCTGGAACAACTGGACATCCACATGCGAAGAATGAACCTAGTCATGGACCTTACAACCATTAAAAAAATTAACTCAAGATGGATCATAGACCTAACTGTGAAATGAGAAACCATAAAAGATAAACATGTAACTATGTATTGTTATAGTTATATAAGCTAAATTTTACTATAAAAGACATTCTAGAGGATAGCATAAGAGAAAACCTCAATGACCTTGAATGTGCTGATGACTTTTTAGATATAACACTAATGATTTCAACCCATGAAAGAAAAACATGATAAACTGGGCTTCATTAAAAATAAGAACGTCTGTGTGAAAGATAGTATTAGAGAAGAAGAAGGCAAGCCACTATCTGGGAGAAAATACAGGCAAAGATACATTGGATAAAGAATTGTCCAAAATATACAAAGAACTCTTAGAAGTTAACATTAATAAAACAGAAAACCTGATTTAAAAAATGCGCTGAAAATCTTAACAGATGCCTCACCAAACATGATACATAGATGGCAAATAAGACATGAAAAGGTGCTCCACATCATATGTCATCATGAAATACCTATTAAAATAACAATGAAATACCACTATCCATCTATTAGAAGGGGCAAACCCAGATTACTGACAACACCAAATTTTGACATGAAACTATGGAGCAAGAGGAAATATCATTTATTGCTGGTGGAATGCAAAATGCAACCATTTGGGAAACAGTTTGGGGGTTTCCTAGAAAATGAAATATATTCTTAATATATAGTCCATCAGTTGCACTCCCAGTTTACTCAAAGGAGTTGAAAATGTATGTCCACACAAAAACCTGAATATAGATGCTTGTTTATAGTAGCTTTATTGATGACTGCCAAAACATGGAAGCAGTCAATATGTCTTTCAGTTGGTGGATGTAAAAATAAATTTGTAGTTCATCCAGGCAGTGGAGTATTTAGCACTAAATGGAAATTATTATGCAGTGGAATGGGATTATTTAGCACTAAAAATAAATGAGTTGTCAAGCTATGAGAAGACACGGGGGAAACTTTTAAATGCACATTACTATGCAAAAAAAAATCTGAAAAGACTACTTACTGTATAATTCCAACTCTGTGACATTCTGGAAAAGGCAAAACTATGGGGACAGTGAAAAGATAAGTGGGTTCAGGCAGGGGAGAGGAATGAATAGGTGGAACACAGGATTTTTAGGGCAGTGAATCTACTCTATATGAAGTTATAATGATGGATACATGATATCGTACATTTTCAAAACCCTTGGAATGTACAACACCAAGACTGAGCCCTAATATAAACTGTGTACTTTGGATAATTGTGATATGTCAACATAGATTCACACCTTGTAACATCTCTAGTGGAGGAATGTTGATAATGGAGTATGCTATGCTTGTGTGGAGGCAGGGAGTATATGGAAAATCTCTATACTTTCTTCTCATTTTGCTATGAATGAAAAATTGTTTTGGTTTTTTTTAAGGCTTCGCACCCAGTGTGGAGTCCAATGCAGAGCTTGACCTCACGACCCTGAGATCAAGATGTTTAACCGACTGAGCCATCCAGCACCTCTCTAAAACGGCTTTTTAAAAATTTATTTATTTTAAAGATTTTGTTTATTTGAGACAGCACACACCAGCTAGGAGAGGGGCAAAAGGAGAGGAAGAAGCAGACCTCCTATTGAGCGGGGAGCCTGATGCAGGGCTCAGTCCCAGGATCCCAGGACCCTGAGATTACGACTTGAGCTGAAGGCAGATGCTTATCCAACTGACCCTCCTAGGCATCTCCAAAACAGCTTTTTTTTTTTTTAAAGATTTTATTTCTTTGACAGAGAGATCACAAGTATGCAGAGAGGCAAGCAGAGGCAGAGGAGGAAGCAGGCTCCCTGCCGAGCAGAGAGCCCGATGGGGCCTTGATCCCAGGACCCCGAGATCATGACCTGAGCCGAAGGCAGAGGCTTTAACCCACTGAGCCACCCAGGCGCCCCCAAAACAGCTTTTTAAAAAGTTGAATTTATACAAATCTTTGAGAATCATCCATTAAACAAAATTGTGAGAGATTATTTTGAACCTAGAATTGTATACTAGCAAAACTGTTAATCATATTCATATCTCAAAAATGAAAATACAAAAGTATTTTCCATGTATCCTTTATGAGAAAATTATTTCAGAATGTATTCCCACAAAATAAATTGGAAGAAAAAAGCTATGTGATACAAGAAATGGAAAAAGTACCCAGGGATACTGTAAAGATTTTCTAGTGTGGTTGTTGGCTTAAGATGCAAGTCAGTCCAGATTAAAACTAGGCCTTAAGAACAACAAAAAAAAATGGGTTCCAAACAATAGAATTGCAAGTAGAAATACATTAGGGATATGATGGAGCAAACATTTTTGTCTCCCAACAACAGCACTCCAGAAATTCAAAAGAAAAATAAAAAATTGTATTGACCAAATATGAAGCAGACCAAAGTGGGACATGATTTCAAATGATTAATGGAGTATATTCTGCTAGAAAGGATTATTAGTTTGATCTTCACATTAGGAAAGTTTTGCTTTGAATGTGATAATGATCATGACTTTGGAAGAGACATTGATATACTAGTGATATAGTAGTAGTATAAGCAAATAACTAATAGCATGATAGAATAGCCAGAGCAGTCTTGAGGGGGAAAAAACAAAGCTGCAGATACCACAATTGTAGGTTTAAAAATGTACCGCAGAGCTGTAGTATTCAAAATATGATACTGGCTCAAAAATAGACAAATCAATGGAAAAGAGTACAGAGCCTGTTTATGGTCATATGGTCAATTTATGGCAAAGGAGACAAAAATATACAATGGAGGAAAAGACAGTCTTTTCAGTAAATGGTGCTGGGAAAACTGGACAACTATATGTAAAAGAATGAAACTGGGACATCTGTTAATACCATAGACAAAAACAAACTCAAAATGGATTAAAGACCTAAATGTGAGGCCTGAAACCATAAAATCCCTAGAAGAGAACACAGGCAATAATTTCTGACATAGACAATAGCAGTATTTTTCTAGCTATGACTCCTCAGGCAAGGGAAACAAAAGCAAAAATGAACTATTGGGACTACATCAAACTAAAAACTTTTGCACAGCAAAGGAAACCCACCAACAAAATAAAAAGGCAGCCTACTGATGGGAGAAGATATTTGCAAATGATATATATGATAGGGGGTTAATATCCAAAATATACAGATAACTTCTACAACTCAACACCAAAAAACCAAATAATCAAATTTTTAAAAATGGGTAGAAGTGTACCTTGGCTCTTTCCATAGTTTGGCGATTGTGGCCATTGCTGCAATGAACATTGGGGTACATATGGCTCTTCTTTTCAATACATCTGTATCTTTGGGGTAAGTACCCAGTAGTGCAATTGCAGGATAAAGAAGATATGGTACATATATACAATGGAATATTACACCTTCATCAGAAAGGATAAATACCCAACTTTTGTAGCAAAATGGATGGGATTGGAGGAGATTATGCTGAGTGAAATGAGCCAAGCAGAGAAAGTCAAGTATATGGTTTCACTTACTTGTGGAACATAAGGAGTAATATGGAGGACAGTAGGAGAAGGAAATGAAATGGGAAGTGGGGTAAATTGGGGAGGGAGATGAAACATGAGAGATTTTGAACTCAGAAACAAACTGAGGGTCGTGGAGGGGAGGGGAGAGGGGGATGGGTGAGCCTGGTGGTGGGTATTAAGGGCATGTATTGCATGGAGCACTGGGTCTGAAGCATAAACAATGAATCTTGGAACACAATAAATAAAAAATGGATAGAAGACCTGAATAGACATATGTCCAAAGAAGACATTCACTGGCCAACAGACCATGAAAAGATGCTCAAAATCACTCATCAGGGAAATACAAGTCAAAACATAATGAGATATCACTTTATACTTGTCAGAATGGCTAAAATAAAAAAGACAAGAAATAACAAGTGTTGCCAAGGATGTGGAGAAAAAGGAACCCTTATGCACTGTCAGTGGGAATATAAATTGGTGCAGCCAGTGTGAAAAACAGTATGGAGGTTCCTCAAAAAATTAATAATAGAAATATTATATGATCCCAGTAATTCCTCTGTTGGGTATTTACTCAAAGAAAATGAAAACACTAATTTGAAAAAAATATATGCACCCTGTTTTTATTGTAGCATTATTTACAATAGCCAAGATATGGAAACACAGGTGTCCATCAATAGATAAATGGATAAGGGAGGTGTGTGTGTATATATACACACTATATATACATGTATACTGTGTCCATCGATAGACAAATGGATAAGGAAGATGTGTGTTGTGTATGCACACTATAATACATATACACTGTGTATATACACACACTATATACACTGTATATGTATATAGAATATAGAATATTTTGCAGCCACAAAAAAGGATGAGACTGTGCATTTGTTACAATATGGATGGACCTAGAGGGCATTATGCTAAATGAAGTCAGACTGAAAGGGACAAATACCATATAATTTCACTCCTAAATGGAATAAAAAAAAATGAATTCACAAAAAGCAGAATCAGGCCTATCAATACATAGAACAAACTGATGGTTGTCAGCAGTGAGGGAAGGGGGGGAATAGGCAAAATGGGTGAAGGGAAGTGGGAAATACAGGCTTCAAGTTCTGGGATGAATAAATCATGAGAATAAAAGGCACAGCATAAGGAAAATAGTCCGTGATATTGTAATAGTGTTTTGTTATGATAGATGATAGCTACACTTGTGAACATAGCACAAACTAAGGTATAAGTTCAGATCACTGTGTTGTACATCTGAAACTAACATAATGTTTATGTTGACCATACTAAAAAAAAAAGTTGAAGTAGTTGAAAGTGATTATTGCTGGCAACAAATGGAACAGGGGCTGTTGTTTATTATTATAAACTCTCTGAAATAGTTGAGTTTAAGCTGAATATATTGTATAAAAAATTTTAAGATAATAGACACACTTAGATATATTCAGAAGAAAGAATAATTATAAGCCAATATTCTTTGGAAGGAAACCAAATTATATATTTGTAAGAAAGAGAATAAGCTTATCGAGACTTCTCTGTTCCTTCCTAGCAATGTGATACCCAAATGTCCTCATCTTAAATCTGTTACCATCACCACACAACATCTTGAGGCCAAAGACTATCTTAAAAATGTTAATATTCCTCACCTTAGAGCATAACACTCAGTAAATGACTCAGTTGTTTGTGTAACCCTCTGTGCACTTAAGGTCCTGGTCAGCCTTCTTAGACAGAATGAGGTGTAGAGATGTCACAGTCACATGGCATTAATTTCAGTCCAGCACTTAGGAAAATGCTAATTAGATAACTGAATGCTTCCCACTTGCAAGTATTCTTATCACACTAGTGAAAAAATAGTTTACAAATACTAGAGCATTGATATCAAACTCTGTGGTCTGGCACATAGTAAACAACTCAAGATTTTTTTTTTAGGATTTATTTATTTGACAGAGAGAAACACAGCTAGAGAGGGAACACAAGCAGGAGGAGTGAGAGTGGGAGAAGCAGGCTTCCCACGGAGCAGGGAGCCTGATCAGGGGCTCAATCCCAGGACTCCGGGATCATGACCTGAGCTGAAAGCAGATGCTTAATTACTGAGCCACCCAGGTGCCCCTGTTTTGTTTTTTAAAATAAGTATTAGACTGAAAAATAAATAGATAAGTGACTGCCTTTGTAGAATCATATGGATATGGAGAATATGACAAAAATCTGTCTCTGGAGTTGCCTATTTAGCCAGTCACTCAAGATTGGTCCCTTGCCTAGAGAAAAATCCTGATATTGACTCATATGTGGTGTGTTCTTGCATTTCCTTTTCCTTTTAAGTCTGTGTTCCTAAGTTATTGATACTTTCTTTTCTCTTTTAAAATACTTTGTGAGTACAAGGGATCCCCTAATTTTACTAATGTCATTTTTCAGTTTTTGATATTCTTATTTAGTCTTAACATTGTTCTCAGTAACAAGTTTCATTTACAATCCTTTGTCCCAGAATCTTGGTTTTCAAGTTTGAGAGTATCCTGAAAGGATGAACTACAAGTGGGAATAGTCATACGCCCTTATTTCTTTACCTCAGAGGTGATTTAACATCTAAATCAATGATTGGTATATAAGAAACCAAATCTTCAGCATTTATTATAGGTCATTTGTATTTGTTGAGTGATATCTGCCTAGAATATTTTGGGTATTCAATAAAATGATTCTCTAAATAGTTTGTTTTTAAATTTTTGCCACAGTAGACTTAGTTATTACTCTGTTTCTGGGTGAATATTTATTTGTAGATTGGACTCTGCAACTTTACTCCACAGAAAAGTGAATTGCTAACCTCATGGTTCTTGTGTAGATTTCTTGACAACCAGCCAAAGTATCTGATTTAAATAATAAAAGATAGGAGCACCTGGGTGGCTCAATCCTTAAGCGCCTGCCTCTGGCTGGCTCATGAGCTCAGGTCAGGTTCAGGGAGTCCTGAATGGAGCCCCAGTTGGACTTCCTGCTGGGCAGGTGGCCTGCTTCTCCCTCTCTTACTCCCCCTGCTTGTGTTCCCTCTCTAGTTGTGTTTCTCTCTGTCAAATAAATAAATAAAATCTTAAAAAAAATAAATCCAAAAAAATGAAAGATGACTGTAGATGTCAATGTAGTAAAAAATTTCTGGGGTGAAATGTAGAACTGAAAAAGAGAGTTGTAAGACCAAAATGGGTTAACTAAGAACAGCCACCATTCTCTTGGCTTAGCCTCCATCCAGCATAAGCATATAGGAAAATACTCATGAAATAACTTAGTGCTTCCCACTTAACAAGTGTTTCTATCACAATACTGAATAAAGTTAGTTTACAGATATTATAGCAGTGACATTGAACTCCATGGTTCGACACACTATTTTATGTCAACTTGTGAGTGAGTTTGTATGTGTAACATGGTCCAATAGTATAAGACCGGTGAGTCACTAAGGTTTATGGTTTCAAGTCATAGTTCATCTAACTGTTCAGTGAGGTCAAAATTATAAGTCCAGGTGACCAGAAACAGGACACCTTACCACTTTCACTGAAAGTTCCTATTAGTATAATTTCTTCCCAAGGAAGTAGAAAGATTAGATCTAATTGTAAAAGCTAAATTGTTGCCTCTGGTGACTAAGGTTTCTGATACTGTTCATACTATTTATCCTGGAAATCTTAGGCTTCCTAAGGCTACTGACATTCTTTACTCCCTCTCCCATCCCTCTCTTTATTTCTGAAAGTAGTCATTTATGACTACTCGTAGTATGAAGGACATGTGAAAGATACATTATAGGAGATGCAAAGATATCCTGATGACATATATAATGAGGGACATATGAAAAATCTCTGAGTTTCTTTTGAAATACCATACCTCTTGCACTCTAATATAACTGATTCCACACATATTCATACATACCCACTTAGAAATCATTGTCATAGAGACCCATTGTCCTTGATAAGAATGTGTTTCTCACTGCAGGAAAAAAAAAGGTTGAGAATTAAAACCTTGAGGTTTAAAATCTACCAACAGAGAGATGTCTACAAATAAGACACTGTATCATTGTATGTGGAATGTTGTAGGAATAATATTCTCAATTATTTAAAAAATACTAAGTAGATAAGCCTTTTATTTCCTCTTATAAAGTTTGTTATGTTCGCACTCCAAATCACCTTTAATATTAAGTCATAAGTAGTTCTAGGGAAGGAAAAGGCAGATACACCAGAACAAGGGGGTTCATAGGATAAAGGAGGCAGAAATAGCATATAGGAAGTACCCCTAAAAGTATTAGGAGTGGAAGAGCTGGTTCCTGAACAAAAAGAAAAGAAGGGGACAAAATTAGATCCCTGTATCCTGTCTTCTCTGGACTGAACCCACTGGAAAGAGTTGATGTGAGAGTTCTGAAACTACCTGATAAGCTTCAGGATATCCTTGAACAATTGGGATTGTTTTGACTCTCCTTGAACAAACTGGATCATTTTCAAGGTCTCTTAGAAAAGCACCAAGTCCAACATGGGACCACCCAAAGGGTAAGTTGGAAATAGCAAGGTAGCAGAATATGTTGGGAAGAAAATTTCCTTTCCAGTTTTCTACAAAATTAAGGTTATTGTGAAAGAATTCCTAGGTTTGCCTTTGGACCTATTTAAGTATCAGGGAGCACAAACCAGCTATGATTTTTTTCTAAGAAGATGCCCAGCAAGGCCAAAGAAGCTCATCTGTGGTAATGGGGTCAGTGTATGTAGAAATTGTTTAGAATACCCCATGCCAACTGGGCCCCAAAAGCGATAGTTATTGAACCAGCAGTTAAATGTCACCATTGCTAAAGACCAGCCTAATAATTAGAGTTAGGGGAGCACAGACACAATTTCCCCTACTAGCAGAGTGCCACAATGGGGGGGGGGGGGCAATGTGCAGAACAAAAGTGTATTTCTTTATATTGAAACTCAACCTAGTTCACAAACCCTCATGTCTATTAATGGTAGAAACATTAATCTTACCGATTAAAATTTAGTCATTTGTAAGTTGAAACAGTCGTCTTTGAGTGAAGAGTTAAATTCAGAATTTTTTTCTCCCCTCTTCCGTCCTTCTAAGAGCAGTCTAAAATCCTGCCATTAAAAGAAAGGTATCCTGCTCTAGTGCTGACCTCTAGTGGTCACTGACCTGCATGGAAGTGTCTGATCCTGCTTGTTTTCTTCCGACAGTGGTAATTTACTTTTAGCTGTAATCTCCTAGCTTGGCCTCCAGTCTCTAAGATACATGTACTTGACATTATCTGATCACAACCCTAAGTTCCTTTGGACCTTCCAGCTGTTTTCAGCCTTTTCTACAGGCTATTGCAATATTAATGTTCCTTGGTGTACACAGAGACATTCCAAGGAATATGAAAAAATTGTTTATTTTTAAAAACCAGCTGTATTTGTGATTTATATAAATTTATCAGTTTTAAGAGTACAATGCTATGACTTTTGACACATGTACGCCATCATGTACTCACTAATACAATCATGATTTAAAACATTTCACCACCCTAAAAAAGTTCTTTTGTGCCCCTTGTAATTAGTCTCCTCCCTCCACTCAAGCCTTTGGTAATCACAGATCTGCTTTTTGTCATGACAGTTTTGTCTTTTCTAGAATGTCATTTAAATATTATGCTGTATGTAGCCTTTTGTAACTAACTTCTCGGCATAATGCTTTTGACATTCATCTGTGTTGTTGCATATATCAGTAGTTCATTCCTTTTTAAAAAAAAAACTTTGTCGATATGTAATTCAGATACCATATAACTCATTCAGAGGTACAACTTAATGGTTTTTAGTATATTCACAGAATTAGTCAGCTATCACTGTCATTGGTTTTAAACTACTGATTAATGCATCTATGTGTATGGATTTCAAAGTATTGTGCTATATCAGTCACACTTTTACCACCTTTACTGTTGCCATCCTGGTTCAAGCCACCATAATCTCTGTTTGCATTATTATAATAACCGTCTTGCAGGAAGTTGCTGCAGACAACGTTGAAGAGGTTGCTACCAAAATCCTCTAGGATTCTGATGGATTCCTGTCTCATATTGAGGTCTTTCATCCATTTTGAGTTTATCTCCGTGTGTAATGTAAGAGAATGGCCTGGTTTCATTCTTCTGGATGTGGTTGTCTAATTTTTCCAACACCATTTACTAAAGAGACTGTTTTTTTCCGATGGCTATTCTTTCCTGCTTTGTCAAATATTAGTTGACCATAGAGTTGAGGGTCCATTTCTGGACTCTCTACACTATTCCATTGATCTACGTATCTGTTTTTATGCCAGTACCTTGCTGTCTTGATGATCACAGCTTTGTACTATAGCTTCAAGTCAAGCGCAAACTGAACTTCCTACTTTCATCCTACAGACTAACAGCATAATAGCCAGGTGTTATTCTTAAAAAATAAGTGAGATCATGCCATACTTTCGCTCAAACCATGTCATTTTCTTCCTCTTAGAGTGAAAGCCAGCATTTTTACAATGGCTTTCAAAGGCTTGCATAATCTTTCCACCACCCCACCTTACCTCTGTGACTGTGTCTCCTACCGCTCTGCCATACCTACACTTCTGGCCATACTGGCCTTTTGTATTCCCTCTGCCTGACAAGTCTTCCACCACATTCTTCCTGGCTGACCTCCATATCTTCCTACAAATCTTTGTCCACATACCACCTTTTCAATGAGTCCTTCTTAGTCATCCTTTTTTTTTTAAGTTTTTGTTTTAATTCTGGTTAGCTAACATACAGAGTAATACTGGTTTCAGGAGTGGAATTTAGTGATTCATCACTTACATATAAAATCCAGTGCTCATCACAAGTGTGCTCCTTTATACTCTTCACACATTTAACCTACCCCTCCACCAGTCTTCCCTTCCAGCAATCCTTAGTTGGTGCTCTATATAGTTAATAGTCTCTTATGATTTGCCTCCCCCTCTTTTCTTTTCCCTTCCCCTATGTTCATCTGTTTTGTTTCTTAAATTCCACATATAAGTGAAATCATATGGCATTTGTGTTTCTCCACGTGACTTATTTTGCTTAGCATAATACACTCTAGCTCCATCCAAGTCGTTGAAAACAGCAAGATTTCATTGTTTTTGATGCCTGAGTAATGTTGCGTGTGTGTGTATCTTCTACACACAGACTACATCGTCTTTATCTATTCATCATTCGATGGATATTTGGGTTCTTTGCATGATTTGGCTATTGTTGATAATGCTGCTCTAAAGATTGGGGTGCACGTGCCTCTTCAAATTTGTATTTTTGTATCCTTTAGATAAATATCTGGTAATGCAGTTGCTGGGTGGTAGAGTACTTGTATTTTTAACTTTTAGAGGAATCTCCATGCTGTTTTCCAGACTGACGGCACCAGTTTGCATTCCCACCAACACTGAAGGAGGGTTCCCCTTTCTCCACATCCTCACCAATACCTGTTGTTTCCTGGGTTATTAATTTTAGCCATTCTGACATGTGTGAGGTCGTATCTCATCCTGGTTTTGATTTGTATTTCCCTGATGATGAGTGATATTGAGCACCTCTTTTTGTATATCTATTAGGCATCTGTATATCTTCTTTGGAAAAACATGTGTTCATGTCTTCTGCCCTTTTCTTAACTGGATTATTAGTTTTTTAGGTCTTGAGTTTGTAAATTCTTTTTTATTATTTAAATTCAGTTAATTAACATGTAATGTATTATTAGTTTCAAAGGTAGAGTTCATTGATTCATCAGTTGTAAATAACACCTAGTGCTCATTATATCATGTGCCGTCCTTAATGCCCATCACCCTATTACGTCATCCCCTCACCCTCCTCCCCTCCAGTAACCCTCAGTTTGTTTCCTGTGGTTAAGAGTCTCTTATGGTTTGTCTCCATCTCTGATTGTCTTGTTTTATTTTTCCCTTCCTTCCCCTGTGTTCATCTGTTTCATTTCTTAAATTCTACCTATGAGTTAATCTCATAACTGTCTTCCTCTGATTGCTTGTTTCGCTTAGCATAATAGCCTTTAGTTCCATCCACGTCATTGCAAATGGCAAGATTTCATTTTTTTCATGGTTAATATTCCATTGTGTGTGTGCATACATATACACATATATATATCACATCTTCTTTACCCATTCATCTGTCGATGGACATCTGGGCTTTTTCTATAGTTTGGCTATGTGGATATTGCTGTTATAAACATTGGGGTGCAGGTGCCCCTTTAGATCATTACATTTGTAATTTGGGGATGTATACCTAGTAGTGTAATTGCTGGGACATAGGGTAGCTCTATTTTTTTTTTATAGATTTTATTTATTTGACAGCGAGAAACACAGCGAGAGAGGGAACACAAGCACGGGGAGTGAGAGAGGGAGAAGCAGGCTTCCCTCCAAGCAGGGAGCCCGATGTGGGACTTGATCCCGGGTCTCTGGGATCATACCTGAGCCGAAGGCAGTCGCTTAACCAACTGAGCCACCCAGGTGTCCCAGGGTAGCTCTATTTTTAACTTTTTGAGGAATCTCTGTAGGTTTTCCAGAGTGGCTGTACCAGTTTGTATTCTCACCAACAGTGTACAAGGTTTCCCTTTTCTCTTCATTCTCACCAACACCTGTTGTTTCCTGACTTGTTAATTTAGCCATTCTGATTGGTGTGAGATGGTATCTCTTTTTGGTTTTGATTTGTATTTCCCTGATGCCAAGTGATGTTGAACATTTTTCATGTGTCTGTTGGCCATTTGGATCTCTTTGCAGAAATATCTGTTATGTCTCTTGCCCATTGCTTGACTGGATTATCTGTTCTTTTGATGTTGAGTTTGATAAGTTCTATAGATGTTGGATTTTAACCCTTTATCTGTTAAAACATTTGTAAATATCATCTTCCATTCTGTTGGTTGTCTTGGTTTTGTTGACTCTGTGCTGTGTACATGCTTTTTATCTTGATGAAGTCCCAATACCTCATTTTTGCCTTTGTTTCCCTTGCCTTTGAAGACATGTTTAGCCAGGAATCGCAGCAGCCGAGGTCAAAGAGGCTGCTGCCTGTGTTCTGTTCTAGGATTTCAATGGATTCCTGTCTCACGTTTATGTCTTTCATCCATTTTGAGTTTATTTTGGAGTATGATGTGAGAAAGTGGTTCAGAACGTTTCATTCTTTTCATGCAGCTCTCCAGTTTTCCCAACAGCATTCATTTAAGAGATTGTCCTTTTTTTCCATTGGATATTCTTTCCTGCTTTGTTGAAGATTAGCTAATAATATAGTTAGGGGTCCATTTCTAGGTTTTGTATTCTGTTCCTCTGATCTGTGTGTCTTTTTTTTTTTTTTTTTTTTGCCAGTACCATACTGTCTTGATGACTGCAGCTTTGTAATAAAGCTTGAAGTCCAGAATTGTGATGCCTCCAGCTTTGCTTTTCTTTTTCAAGATTGCTTTGACTATTCAGGGTCTTTTAGGATTCCATACAGATTTTAGGATTTCGTTCTAGTTCTGTGAAAAATGCTAGTGGTGTTTTGATAGGGAGTGAGTGCATTAAACGTGCAGATTGCTTTGGGTAGTATAGACATTTTAACAGCATGTGTTCTTCCAATCCATGAGCATGGAATGTTTTTCCATTGCTTTGTGTCCTCTTCATTTTGTTTCATAAATTTTCAAAGTACAGAGCGTTCATCTCTGATTAGTTTACTCCTAGGTATCTTATGGTTTTTGGTGCAGTAGTAAATGGGAGATCAAGTCCTCGATTTCTGTTTCTGCTATTTCATTTTTGTTGTATAGAAATGCAAAAGATCTCTGTATGTTGATTTTATACTCTACAAGTATGGTGAATTTGTGTATAAATTCTAGCAATTTTTTTGAGTCTTTAGGCTTTCTACCTAGAATATCATGTCATCTATGAATTGTGAAAGTTTGATTTTTTTCCTTGCCAGTTGGATGCAATTTATTTTTTTGTTGTTGTTGTCTGATTGCTGAGGCTAGGACTTCCAGTATTATGTTAATAACAGTGGTGATGGAAGATATCCCTGTCTTGTTCCTGACTTTAGAGGACAAGCTACCTATTGAGGATGATATTAGCTGTGGGTCTTTCACATATGATCTTTAGGAAGTTGAGATTATATTCCCTCTATTACTACTTTGTTGAGGGTTTTTTTTTTTTTTAAAGATTTTATTTATTTGACAGAGAGAAACACAGCCAGAGAGGGAACACAAGCAGAGGGAGTAAGAGAGGGAGAAGCAGGCTTCCCGCCGAGCAGGGAGCCCGATGTGGGGCTCGATCCCAGGTCTCCAGGACCATGACCTGAGCCGAAGGCAGTTGCTCAACCAACTGAGCCACCCAGGCGCCCCTTTGTTGAGGGTTTTAATCAGGAATGGATGCTGCATTTTGTTAAATGCTTTTTCTGCATCTATTGAGAGGATCATGTTGTTCTTATCCTTTCTTTCATTTTCTTTAAGAATTTATTTAGACTGCACATGATTCGGGGAGGGGTTAAGGGAGATGGAGAGAGAGAATTTCAAGCAGACTCTGCACTGAAAGTGGAGCCGGACACAGGACTCTATCTTACGATCCTGAGATCATGACCTGGGCTAAAATCAAGAGTTAGATGCTTAACTGACTGAGCCACTCAGGCGCCCACTATCTTTTCTTTTTTTAAAGAGGTGTATCACATTGATTGCTATTTGAATATTAAAACACCTTTATAGTCCAGAGTCAATCTCACTTGATTATGGTGAATAACTCTTTTAATGTACTGTTGGACTCGATTTGCTAGTATCTTGTTGAGAATTTTTGCATCCATTTTCATTAGGAATATTGGCCTATAAGTCTCCACTTAAGTGGGGTCTTTGTCTGGTTTTGTAATTAAGGTAATGCTGGTCTCAGAGAATGAATTGGAAGTTTTCCTTCCATTTCTACTTTTTGGAACGGTTTGAGAAGTGTAGGTATTAACTCTTCTTTAAATGTTTGGTAGAATTCCTTTGGGAAGCCACCTGGCCTGGACTTTTGTTTGTTAGGAGACTTTTGATTACTGATTCAATTTCTTTGCAGATTATAGGTCTGTTCAAGTTTTCTGTTTCTTTCTGTTTCAGTTTTGGTAGTGTGTATGTTTCTAGGAGTTTATCCTGTTCTTTCAGATTGCCTCGTTGTGTTTTGTTTTATTTTGTTTTGTTTTAAAAGATTTTATTTATTTATTTGACAGAAACACAGCTAGAGAGGGAACACAGGGAAGCAAGGGAGTGAGCAGGGAACCCAATGTGGGGCTTGATCCTGGGACTCCGGGATCATGACCTGAGCTGAAGGCAGATGCTCAGTGACTGAGCCACCAGGCACCACCAGGTCACCTAATTTGTTGGCATATAACTTTTCATAATATCCTCTTAAAATTGTATTTCTGTGATATTGGTTGTGATCACTCATCTTTCATTCATGATTTTATTTATTTGGATTCTTTCTCTTTTCTTTTTTGTAACTCTGGCTAAGGGTTATCAATTTTATTGATTCTTTCCAAGAAAAAACTCCTAATTTCATTGATCTGTTCTACTGGCTTTTTTTTTTTCTTTCTGTATCATTTACTTCTACTCTAGTCTTTATTATTTTCCTCCTTCTGCTGGATTTAGGCTTTATTTTCTGTTCCTTTTCTAGTTCCTTTAGGTAGAAGGTTAAGTTGTATGTTTGAGACTTTTCTTGCTTTTTGAGGTAGGCCTTATTGCATTTTATTTCTCAGGAGTCTCTTTGCTGTGTCCTAAAGGATTTGGACTGTTGTGTTCTCATTTTCATTTGTTTCCATACATTTTTAAATTTCTCCTTTAATTTACTAGTTAAGCCATTAATTATTTAGTAGGATGTTCTTTAACTTCCACATATTTGTGGTCTTTCCAAATTTTTCTTGTGGTGACTGCAAGTTTAATGGCATTGTGGTCTAAAAATATGCATGGCATGATCTCAGTCTTTCTGTACTTGTTGAGGTCTGATTTGTGACCCAATATGTGATCTGTTCTGAAGAATGTTCCATGTGCACTTGAAAAGGATATGTATTCTATTGCTTTGAGAGGAAATTTTCTGAATTTATCTGGTAAGTCCATCTAGTCCAGTGTGTTATTCAAAGCCATTGTTTCCTTTTTGATATTCTGTCCATTGCTGTAAGTCGGGTGTTATAGTCCCTTACTACTATTGTGTTGTTATCAATGAGTTTCTTTATGTTTGTTATGCTCCCACATTGAGGGCATAAATATTTATAATTGTTAGATCTTCTTGTTGGATAGACCCCATTATTATGATATAGTGCCCTTATGTCTTGATACAGTCTTTGGTTTAAAATCTAGTTTGTCTCATATATGTGTAGCTACTCTGGCTTTCTTTTGACGTCCATTAGCATGATAAATTGTTCTCCATCCCCTCCCTTTCAACCTGCAGGTGTCCTTAGGTCTCAGATGAATTGCTTGCAGGCAGCATATTGATGTGTCTTGCTCTTTCACCCATTCTGATATCCTGTGTCTTTTGATTGGTACATTTAGTTCCTTTACATTCAGAGTAATTACAGATGATAGGAATTTAGTGGCATTGTATTACCTGTAAATTCAGTGTTTCTGGAGATTTTCTCTGTTCCTTTCTAGTCTTTTTTGGTTTTGGCCTTTCTTTCCCACTCAAAGAATCCCCTTTAATATTTCTTGCAGGGCTGGTTTAGTGGTCATGAACTCCTTTAATTTTTGTTTTTCTGGGAAGCTCTTTATCTCTCCTTATATTTTTAATGACAGCCTTGATGGAGAAGGTATTCTTGGCTGCATATTTTTCCCATTCAGCACATTGCATATATCATGTCACTCTCTTCTGGCCTGCCAAGTTTCTGTGGAGAGATCTGCTGCTAACCTTATTTGTCTTCCTTTGTAGGTTAGGGTTTTCTTTTCCCTTCCTACTTTCAGGAGTTTTTCCTTATCTATGTATTTTCCAAATTTTACCGTGATATGTCTTGGTGTTTGCCTGCTTTTGTTGGTTTTGATGGGAGTGATCTGTGCCTCCTGGCTCTGGATGCCATATACTCCCTCATTAGGAAGGTTTTCAGCTATAATTTGTTCAAGTAAACCTTCTGCCCATTTTCTCTCTTTTATTCTGAGACTCCTATGGTATGAATGTTATTACACTGGATGGAATTGTTGAATTCTCTAAGTTTACTCTCATGATCCAATATTTTTCTTTCCCTCTTCTTTTCAGCTTCATTATTTGCTATAATTTTTGAAGATTTATCTGAGCAAGAGAGAGAGAGACCATGAGCAGAGGGAGAGGCAGAGGGAGAGGGACAAGCAGACTCCCTGCTGAGCATGGAACCAGACACAGGGCTTGATCCTACCCCAATATCATAACCTCAACTGAAGCCAGATGCTTAAACAACAGCCACTCAGGGGCCCCTGTTTTCCATAATTTTATCTTCTATATCACTTATTTGTTTTGCTTCTTCCATCCTTCATTCCTTACTTCCAGTCAGTTTTGCATCTCGGTTATAGCATTTTTTAAAAAAAAAATATTTGTTTGACAGAGAGAAACACAGCTAGAGAGGGAACACAAGCAGGGGGAGTGAGAGAGGGAGAAGCAGGCTTCCTGCTGAACAGGAAGCCTGATGTGGAGCTCGATCCCATGACTCTGGGATCAGGACCTGAGCTGAAGGCAGTGGCTTAACCAGCTGAGCCACCAGCTGCCCCTCATTTATAGCATTTTTAATTTCAGCCTAATTTTTAGGTGTTGGTTTTTTTTTTTTTTAATCTCTGTGCTTAAGGACTCCCTGATGTCTTTTATGCTTTCCTCAAGCCCAGCTAGTATCCTTATGGTTGTTGTAATTCCTGGATCAGGCATATTACTTATATCTGTTTTGATTAGATCCCTAGCTTAGATCTCTTCTAGTTTTTTCTTTTAGAGTGAATTCCTCCATCTTGGCATTTTTTTCTAGACCTCTGTATTCTGTGCATTGGGAAAGCCCAATAGGTTTTCTGCTCCTGAGAATAAAGGCTTATATTTAAGAGGTCCTATATTGTCCAGGGTCTGGTGCTTCAGAAAGTGTTTCTGAGATATCTTATGTATATGCACTCTGCTGTTGTCTTTGGCTGCTCTTTCCCTCAGGTTAGTCCTCTGCAGAGTTTATCTTTGCCTGCAGTGGAGAGTGTTTGGACCTTGTCCAGTATGTGGTGAGCTTTCACTAGGTGTGTTTTGATTGGCTTGTTAAAAGAGACTAAATATTATTTCCCCTAGAACTTAAGCTTTGTAGCACTCTATGGTCAGTAGACTTGGGCTGGTCTTCTGTGGGAGGGGCCCACTTTTTGCTCTCTGACTCTCAGGCACTCTTGCCCTGGTCCAGAAGCATGTGCAGAGCACGGGAGGAGGGGGGGGAGGGGGGGATGGGTTTGGTGTAAGCGGCACAAGCCTCCACTGTGGAATGCTGTGCTCTTTACTGAAGTTCATCAGTGCTCATATAATGGGGAAAATGTCATCAGCCTGCTGTCTCCTCAGAGAGGGGAGTTTGAATCCACTGCTGTTCCAGAAGCCCTTACAGAAGAGTGGACAATCTCCCCTTGTTTGTTCCAGACTTCCCTCGGATCCCTGCCTTCACCCTGTCTTCACCCTGTGTCTGAACCATCTGCCCACACGGTGGCACTGTGCTCCTGTGTTTTATCGCAGGCCCACCAGCTGGGTTTCAGAACTCCAAATCTTAGGGACCTTATATGCCACACTGATCCTCTGGGGGAGGGTCTCACAATGGTACAGATGGTGCCAGTTTGTCCCAGAAGGGCAGTTGCACTGAGCATGGGCTTGGAGTTCATGGCAAAGAGTAACAAAAAGCTGGTGTCTTGGTTAGCAGCCCACAGCAGACATCTCTGCTCCTCTGCTAATGAACCAGATAGCTCAATGGCACCCACTGGCTCCTTTGTCCCTGGAGAGGCAATGCCACCTCTCCCAAATGCACTGCAAGAAGGGGGAACTGTCTCTCACAGCATGACCCAGAGGAGCTTTGGACCACACTGTCTGCTCCCTGGCCTCTGCCGTCTTTCTCCACAGGAACACCTCTGTACCCACCAGCCTTCACCCAGTGATCGTATGGACTTCTGAAATTTTAGTCTCTGAGCTCAGCCACCTGTAAAAACTTGCAATAATCAACCCCTATTGTTTTCAACATCAGTGGTTTTGGAGAAGTGTTTTTCTTGTTTAATGCCCTGTACTCTATTCTCTCTCTCTCTCTCCCCCCCTGATCAGCACTCCTACCCTTCCCTAGCACTCACTATGCTTTTCTCCCCCAAATCACATCTCTGCATCTTCTACCTTCCATGACGTGGATTCTTTTTTCCCCCTAGTTGTATGGTGGTTCTCTCAGTCCTCAGATTGATTTACTGGTGTTCTGAATGATTTGATATTTATTTGGTTGTGTTTAAGGTATGAGGCAAGCATAGGGTCCTCCTACTACTGTGTTCTCTTAACTCCCTTGTAATACTTGTAATACTTCTTTAAAAACTATAGTACTAAAAACAAAACAAAACAAAAAACAACCAAACAAAAAAACCGTAGTACTTACTGTATTCTGACATACTTGTATCATTTGATTACTTATTTTGTTATTTGACTGCCTCCTGCCACAAGACTATAAATTTAACAAGGGCAAGATATTTGTTTATTTTGTTCATTGATCTATCCCCAGTACCTGAAACGGTGCTGGAGCATTATGAGGACTCCTGGGACAGTGCACAGATAGCAGACTGAAACATACCCCCAGTCTTTCTGAGAAAGAGACCTTTTGTCCAGGAGCTTTGGGCTGAGGTGCAGGTTTTTGGTTTGGCTCATATAAGAGGGCCTACAAAACTGCTATTAGGGAACATAGATCGATTGATGCAGTCTTTGTACTCTTCCTCTGCCTTCCTCCAGCTTGCCAGTATTGTCCAGAGAGGAGCTTATGCAATTCTCTGGTGCCCTGATTTTTACTGTTGATGCCAGGGGATACCTCTCCATCACCTTGGTTTGGTAGTAGCAGTTCCTAGGTCCCATAGGACTATCACCAACAGAGAATTCTTAAATAATAGTATCACCCCCAATGGCTTTCCCAAGAATAGTATCACCCCCAATGGCTTTCCCAAGAACTACCGTAGCAAAAGGCAGTTGACCCAGGAACTCAGTCTTTCTGTGAAGAAGGCTTATTAGTTTATTGTCAGAGTTGCAACCTCAGGGGCAGGCTTCTGTGACACAAACATCCAAGGGTTAAAACCTTCCCTGACACCTCAGAAAGTGGGTGTTATCTTTATGCTCTCCCTCTGATACACTCTAGAGTGCCATCGTCCCTCATAGGAGAGTTCTTATATCTGTCTGGTATCCTAGTTTTTATATCTGGTGCCTGGTTTTAGTGGCTATCACCCAGGGAGTATCCTTTGATCACTCATGGCTCTGGTGGCCAGGAGCGCTGGCACTCCTGTGTCTCACAAGACCTTAACAGTCAGATTAGGTACCAATCCCAGGACACTGCGTAGACCAGACTGAAACACACCCCTAGTCTTTTTGTGAAAGAAGCCTACTTGCTAGTCCTGGAGCTTCAGCATAAAGGGCAAACTTAAGTTTGGCACACCTTCAGAGGCTATGCAGGTGTTCTCAGTGAATGTGGGCTAGGGAATGCCATGTTTGCACTCTAGCTCACCCATAGCTCTCAGAAGGACACTTGTCTGGAGCCCCAGTTTTGTGACTACGTGCCCAGGAGATACATCCAGATCACCTGGCTCTGGGGGCCAGTCTGGTCAATTACTGGGACATATTAAAAATAAAATATGCTGTTTGTATAATTACAAGATTTTGAGAGACAACTAAGAGCAAGAGCAGTTTGAACAATAAGTTTTATCTTCACCAGGCCAGCCCTTCAAGATAGAGAGGGAATTGTTCCATCTGATGCATAGATACCAACGTAGGTAGTTTAGCAAAATGAAGAAATAGAGGAGTATGTTTCAAATGAAAGCAGAAAATGAAACCCCAGGGGAAAAAAACCTTAATGAAATCGAGGTAAGTAATTTACCTGATAAAGAGTTCAAGGTCATGGTCATAAAGATGCTTACTGAACTTGGAAGAAGAATGAATGAACACAGGACTTCAGCAAAGAGAATTTTAAGGGACTTACAGGACAATCTCAAGCAGACTAATGTTCACCTTATAGGGATCCCAGAAAGAGAAGAGGGAAAGAGGAAAAAAATTTATTTGAAGAAATAATAACTGAAATATTCCCCAATCTGGGGAAAGAAACAGACTTCCAAATCCGGGAAGTTGAAAGGATTTCAAATAAGATGAAACCAAAAAGACCCACACCAAAACACATAACTAAAATGTCAAAATTTAAGGGAAAGGAGAGACTCTTAAAAGCAGCAAGAGAAAAATAATTTGTTACCATGTGAGGGAACCCAAATAGACTATGAGCATATTTTTCAACAGAAACCTTGCAAGACAAAAAGAAGTAACACAATATATTCAAAGTGCTGGGGAAAAAATTTTTCCAACCAAGGATATGCTACCCAGCAAAGTTATAAATCAGAATTGAAGGCACAGTAAAGACTTTTTTCAGATAGGAAAAGCTAAAGGAGTTCATCACCACCAAGTTGGCCTTAAAGAAATACTAAATGACTTGTTGAGCAGAAGTATAAACAGTAACAAGAAAACATATGAAAAATATATCTCTGGTAAAGGTAAATATTTACTGAAGGGAATAGATTAATCTCAAAGCTAGTATGAGGGTGGGCATCTGAGTGGCTCAGTGGGTTAAGCCTCTGCCTTCAGCTCAGTTCATGATCTCAGGGTGCTGGGATTGAGGCCTGAATCAGACTCTCTGCTCAGCAGGGAGCTTGCTTCCTCCTCTCTCTCTGCCTGCCTCTCTATCTACTTGTGATCTCTCTCTCTCTTTCTGTGTCAAATAAATAAATAAAATCTTAAAAAAAAAAAAGCTCATATGAGGGTTAAAAGACAAATACAGGGGCATCTGGATGGCTCAGTTGCTTAAGCGTCTGCCTTTGGCTCAGGTCATAATTCTGAAGTCCCAAGATTGAGTCCCATGTCAGGCTCCCTGCTCAGTGGGGAGTCTGTTTCTCCCTCTGCCTCTCACCGTGTTTTGCTCTATCTCTCACTTTCTATCTCTCAAATAAATAAAATCCTAAAAAAAGATACACACAAAATAATACAAAAAATAAAAAATATAAAAAATAAATGTAACTATAATAGTTAATTAAGGGGTACCCATGATATGATGAAAAGATGTTTAATGTAATATCAGAAATGAAACATTAGGGGTGCCTGGGTGGCTCAGTCGATAAGTGATCCCGGAGTCCCAGGATTGAGCCCCACATTGGGCTCCCCGCCCGACGGGAAGCCTGCTTCTCCCTCTCTCACCTTGCTTGTGTTCTCTCTCTAGTGGTGTTTCTCTCTATCAAATAAATAAATAAAATCTTTTTAAAAAAGAAAGAGAAAGAAAGAAAGAAAGAAAAAGAAAGAAAGAAGGAAAG
Organism: Spilogale gracilis; assembly: GCA_004023965.1. Lineage (NCBI taxonomy): Eukaryota > Metazoa > Chordata > Mammalia > Carnivora > Mephitidae > Spilogale > Spilogale gracilis. The sequence continues at coordinate 3,123 of PITA01019146.1, read as the reverse complement.
AAAGAAAGAAAGAAAGAAAAGAAAGAAAGAAAAGAAAAGAAAAGAAAGAAAACATTACAGGGAGAATTAAAATGTAGACATTAAAAGGAATTCAAACTTGAGTTGTCATCAACTTAAAATAGACTTACAGATTTTTATATGTAAGCCTCATGATTACCACAAAGTAAAAACCAGTAGTGCATAAACAGAAAGCAATGAGGAAGACATCTTAAACATACCACTAAGGAGAGTCATCAAACCGCGGTGGAAGAGAGCAAGAGAAGAAAGGAACAGAGGAAGTACAAAACAGCCAGAAAGCAAATAACAAAATGGCAGTACTAGGTCTTTACCTATCAATAATTCTTTGAATGTAAATAGAGTAAATTCTCTAATCAGAAGACATAGAGTGGCTAAATGGATAAAATAAAATAAGAGCCATGTACGTTACTCCCAAGAGACTCACTTCAACATAAATACACACACAGACTAAAAATTAAGAGATGGAAAAAGATTTTCCATGCAAATGGAAACCAGAAGGCTGGGGTAGCTATACTTGTACCAAACAAAATGGACTTTAAAACAAAGACTGTAATAAGAGACAAAGAAGGGTATTATCATTTATAATGATAAAAGGGTCAGTTTAACAATAGGATATAACATTGATAAATATTTATGCACCCAAAGTAGGAGCACTTAAATACGTAAAGCCAGTACTAACACATCTAAAGGGAGCATTAGATAGCAACTCAGTAAATAACTGGGGGCATCAATAGATTACAAAAACAAAGGAAACATTGACCTTACATGACACGTTTGAGCAGATGGACCCAACAGGTATATATAGAACATACCATCCCAAAACAATAGAATACACATTCTTCTCAAGTGTATATGAAACATACTCCAGGATAGATCACATTTTCACAAACTTAAGATTGAAATATCAATCGTCTTTTCCAAACCCAATGATATGAAACTAGAAAACAGTTATAAAAAGAGAACTGAAAATTGATAGGTGGGTATTAAACAACATATTACTGAACAGCCAATGGATCAATAAAGAATTCAAAAGTGAAATCCAAAAAAATACTGTGAGACAAATGAAAATGAAAATACCAAACCAACATACCAAAAATTATGGGATACAACAAAAAGAGTTCTAGGGAAAAGTTCATAGCAATAAATGCCTGCCTCAGAAATGAGAAAAATCTCAACCCAACTTACACATCAGGAAACTAGAAAAAAGAAGGACAAATGAAGCCCCAAGTTAGTAGAAGGAAGGAAACAAAAGTCTGAGGAAAAATAAATGAAATAGAGACAAAAAGATAATAGAAAAGATCAATGAAACCAAGAGCTGCTTTTTAAAAAATACAAACAAAATTGTCAACATGTAGCTAAACTCACCAAGAAAAAAAAGGGCTTAAGTACAATCAAGAATGACAGAAGAATCATTACAACTGGTACTACAGAAATACACAGGATCATAAGAGACTATGAACAATTATATGCTAACACTGGACCACCTAGAAAAAAAATGGATAAATTTCTAGAAACATAAAACTTTCCAAACTGAATCAGGAAGAGAAAAAAAAAATCTGGATCGATTACTGGTAAGGAGATTGAAACAGTAATTTAAAACCTCCCAACAAACAACATTCCAGGACTAAATAACTCACTGATGAATTCTACCAGTCAAAGAAGCGTTAACACTGTTCATTCTCAAGCTCTTCAAGAAATAAAAGAGGAGCATTCTGACTCATTTTATGAGGCCAGCATCACCATGATATCAAAACCAAACAAGAAAAAACTATTGCTGAGAAGAAAATTGCAGACCAGTGTCCTTAATGAACATAGATGCAAAATTCCTCAACAAAATATTAGCAAGCCAAATTCAACAATACATTAAAGGATTGTACCTGTTATCAAGTAGAATTTATTCTAAGGGTGCAAGGATGATTCAGCATTTACAAATCAATCACTGTGATACACCACATTAACAAAATGAAATGAGAAAATCGCATGATCATTTAAATAGAAGCAGAAAAAGCACATGACAAAATTCAATATCCATTTATAATAAAAACTTGCAATAATGTGGGTGTAGAGGGAACATCCCTCAACATAAAAAAGACCATCTATGACAAGCCCCAAACTAACATTACAACCCAGTAGCATTAAGTAAAAGCTTTTTCTCTAAGATTAGGAAAAAGACAAGGATGTGCTCACTCTTTTTTTAGTTTTTTTTTGAAAATTTAGTCATTTGAGAGCAAAAACGTGTGTGAGCAGAGGACGGGCAGAAAGAGAGGAAGAAAAGCAGACTCCCCACTGAGTGTGGAGCCCAGTGTAAGGCTTGATTCCAGGACCCTGAGGTCATGACCTGAGCTGAAACCAAGGGTCAGTTGCTTAACCAACTGAGCCAACAAGGAGCCCCAAGGATGCCCACTCTTGCCACTTTTATTCAACATAGTGTTGAAGTTGTAGTCACAGCAATTAGGCAAGAAAAAAATAAAAGTCATCCAGATTGGAGAGGAAGAAGGAAAATGGTCACTCTGCAGTTGACATAGTATTTTATATATAGAAAACCTTAAAGATTCCACCAAAAAACTGTTAAAACTAGTAAATTCAGTAAAATTGCAGGATACAGAATCAATATAGAGAGGGTTGCCTAGGTGGCTCAGTTGGCTCAGTTGGTTAATCATCCAGTTCTTGATTTTGAGCCCAGGTGATGATCTTAGGGTTTTGGGCTGAGCCCCACATTAACCTCTATGCTCAAAGGGGAGCCTGCTCAAGGATTTTTCTCCCTCTCCCATTGCCCCTCCCCCTGCTTGGGCTCTGCCTCTTAAAAAAAAAAAACCATCAAAATCCTGGAAGAGAACATAGGCAGCAACCTCTTTGACATCAGCCACAGCAACTTCTTTCAAGACACGTCTCCAAAGGCAAAGGAAACAAAAGCGAAAATGAACTTCTGGGACTTCATCAAAATAAAAAGTTTCTGTACAGCAAAGGAAACAGTCAACAAAACAAAGAGGCAACCCACAGAATGGGAGAAGATATTTGCAAATGACACTACAGACAAAGGGCTGGTATCCAAGATCTATAAAGAACTACTCAAACTCAACACCCAAAAAGAAGATGAACACATCA
>PITA01019145.1:0-38420 GCA_004023965.1 Spilogale gracilis | reverse complement strand
GGGGGCGGTGGGTGCAGGCGCCTGTTGGGGCGCAGGTGCAGGGCCAGGGTACCTGATAGAGAGAGACGCAGGTGCTGATACGGGGAGGAACACATACTGATTTAATGCAAATATTGACACAGACAGGTCTGGAGATGATATTGACAGATAGAGGAGACGTAGATGCTCTTAGACAGAGAGGGGCGCAGAGACTCGGATGCCCGCATGTCCTGGTATCGCCGAGGAGACCGACTGGGGGTCCAGACACACGTGCAGCCAGTGACTCAAGCCTGTGACCTTTCGGTCTGCAGGTGCAGCCCTGCCCCCAAGAGCAGCTGGGGGACACGGTCCAGGCCTTGCTCTCATGTTCCTTACAATCAGTGAAGGGGATGTGGGGGAGGAAATAGCCAGTGTAGCCATAAAGCCATCATCTGACCACTGCAATATTTGATACCTTCATGACAAAATCTGTGTCCTAGGAAAAACCATTACTGAACAATTCTCCAGAAGTTTCTTCCATCTGTCTGTCACCGGGGGTGCACAGGGGACGGCTTCCTCGGCTCCCCTGGGACAATGGCTTCTGCCTTTCAGGATGCTGGCCTTGTAATTCCCCTAGATGCCTGACAGGGACATCTGATCCCAGCAGCTCGTCCGGGGAGCAAAGAGGACAGGTGGGACTGAGCAGCAGGGCTGCCTGGAAGCCAGTTGATCTCTTTCCTGGGCTCGGCCTTTGCCCCACTGAGGTATGACGCTCAGTGGGGCTCTTCCCCACCCCTGAGAGATTTCAATAGTAGGACAACCATCAGTTCGATTTTCCCAGTAGAAAATGTATTTGCAATTTTTCAAATCAGCACTCCATTTAAGAAAATGAGACAGGTGCCGCGGGCCAGCCTATTGGCGTTGCTGACCTACGTGCCCTGGGGACAGCGGAGTTGAGAATTTCAGTCTCAGGAGAGACTGAGGATGACATTCTCAGGGACAGTCACGTCAGGAAAACCCATTTTCACCGGTGCCAAGCGCGGTGTTTGTTTTCCACCATCTATGGAAGTGCGAAAAAGGCATGATGTGCCCAAACGCAAGGTGATTAGAAATGTTTGGGTTATGCTAACAGTGTTTCTTTAATCCAATTATGGCGACTCCAACCACAAAAGAAACTGCCTATCTGTGAGGAAAAGTTATATAAATTAGGAAGTGGGAGATGGGGTAGAGAAAATTCTTCTGGAATGTTAGCCATTTCCCTTATCACCAACGCGTGGCAAGGTTACGCGTATTTGTGCGCACACGCGGGAACACGCGCACAGCACTCCAGCACAGTCCCCACACTCTCGGACCTGCGAAGCAACCCCCTGAAGTAAAAACTACTATGAAATGATGGAGAAAGTGTCCTGAAGCTTAGAAACACCACAGGAACATGCCAGGGTCACAAAACAGGAGTGTTTGAATCAGGACTTTAAATGCAAGGTTGACAGATTCTAGCTCCGTGGGCTGCACACTTGAGTGAGGGCCCGAGACTCACCTCAAGGAGCTGTTCTCTGTCCTCCACAGCCCCGGACCCACCAGCAGCCCTGTCAGCTGACTGAGGCTTCCAGAACGCCTCCCCCAACCTCGGGGCTGAGCGTGGGAGGCTGGGAGACAGCCTTCGGAGCACAGCTTCCCTCCCTAGAATCAGGGGGAGCGTGGTTGTCTCGGAGACAGTGTTTAGGGGCGCCTGGGGGGCTCAGTCATTAAGCATCTGCCTTCGGCTCAGGTCATGATCCCAGAGACCCGGGATCGAGCCCCACATCGGGCTCCCTGCTCGGCGGGAGGCCTGCTTCTCCCTCTCTCACTCCCCCTGCTTGTGTTCCCTCTCTGGCTGTGTTTCTCGCTGTCAAATAAATAAATAAAATCTTTAAAAAAATAATGATAAAGGAACAATGTTTGGACCAAAGTTGCACAAACACACTACAGAGAAAACCCTTTACAGGGAAGTGCAGCGTGTGGTCTAGTTCTGAGAAGAAGACAACTCAAACTCACACCTAAGCATCCCTTATGCTTTTGGGCAATGCCCTCCAAATATTTCATGCATTTTAGAAACCAAAGAAGTTACCTTTGAAAGGGCGCTTAAAGCGACCTCTGGCACTCCTCATCACAGGAAACGGAGGCGAGTTTCATGAGAACGCGAGGCCCATCTGCGCCGCGAGGCTGCAGCCCGCCAAGCCTTCCGCGGGCGTGGGGCCCCACAGACAGTCTCCGCGGCGGCGATGCGCCCCCGGTCCTGCCGATGGAGGACCGCCGAGCTCTATGTGTGTTCCCAGGCAGTGCATGGACCCACTTTCTAAAGAAGGACTCTCTGGCATCCGGTTGAAATGAAATGGGTAATTTTAGTAGTTTCTACATTTCTATCTTGCCAAAAGAAACACCCACTTCATGCAATGTTACCTTATTTCTGGACCCCAAGACTCAACGAAAATGGCAACTCCGAGTCGCAAATATGTGTCTAGTCCTCGCGTGTACTTTAGGGATTAGCCATGGGAAGCCCAGGGCGAACCAAGCTTCCAAAACACCCTTATTTTCATTGTATACCAACAGCAAGGATCTCAACTTCCTGACAGCCCTGTGGAGGAACGTTGTCTCAACCAAATCCTTGTTTTCTTCAGGAAGTCTCTCTTGTTTTATTATGTGTTTTTTTCTCACAGAAATGTGAATACTGCAAAGGCTTCGCTGTGCGTGTTCTCAGCCCACCTCGAAGGTGGGTTTCCGTAGCAGAACAGGGTCCCGACTCGGGTGGAAGTCCCCGGGGAGCACAGACCAGAGCTGTCCCTTTTCACAGCAGTCACGATGCTGCCTCTTTTGCTGGGACTGACCATCTTCTGTCGAGGTGGCCTTAGTTCTCTTGTACCTGGAAAGCATGACATGTGCTGGAGGGAAGTTGGTGCCGCCCCCACAGTCATGTTGGCGCTGACCTACCCTGCCTCATGCCTTACTCTAGGGGTGCTCTTAGATAGCATGAGGTGTGCCTAGTCATTCCCTCGAGGCTCCGGGTAAAATCCCGCAGCTCACGATGGGAAGAGACCCATGGCTCCTCCCTACAACAGTTCTGTGGGAACACCTGCTACCCTGATTTTCTAGAAAAACTTCTTCAAGTGAACGGGATGCCCAATGAACCACAAGCTAGCACTGAGGTCGAGCTGAGGGTCACGGACCTCCTCCAAAGGAGCCTGTGAACATCATGGTTCGCCTGCCCTCCCCGGGAGGCATTTTCACAGTAGAGGGAACATCGCTGAGTGGTTGCTTCCAATCTGGGAGCCCAGAAGCCTGCCTTTCAGCAATGCCCAGCTTTCATGGAACCAGCTTACATGACACACTGGTAGCAATGCGCATGGCCCTGCTCCATCACCTGCATACACAGGTTCCCAGCTCCTGATGAGGGTCATGGAATCCTCCGTCCTGTGCCGTGTGGCATAGCAGCGGGGTGAGAAGTGAAGAAGCAAACAGACATCATGTTTTGGTTTTGGTTTTGTTTTGTTTTGTTTGACTCCCCAATGTGTGAGGACCCTGAGATTCAATATTCACCAGTCTCCCTTGACGCTTGCATGGGTGATAATTTCTCCAAAGGAAATAAAAATGTGTCTTTGTTTTAAATATTTTCTAATCCTAGGCAGTCTGTTTGTGATACATGTGTCTTCACTGCCATCGGAACTCAGGAAAGTTGTGCTGGAGGTAGTTTACGGTTCTAACTGAGTCTTATTTGCTAGATGCTTTATATATAAGCGCATAAGACTGTCATTTTATTCTACCAATATTCCGAGCCAAATGATGGTGTCCCATATGACAGGGATAAGAAAAGTTCAACAGTCTTCTCAGCTAACCGGTGGCAGAGACGCTCAGACTCAGGCCTCCCCTGATAGTGTCATGTATGCACACACACACACACACACACACACACACACACACACACACACACAACCTGTCTTTTGGTCGGGATGGATTGGTTTGAGCCATCCCATACGGGCACCAAAGTAGAAATATCACATTTTGCTTCCTTATTGTGTTCATAGAGATTTTTAAAGACCCGGCACAGCAGTTTCTCCGAAGACCATGTAAGGTTGTATTCGCGAACACCAACAGAGTCGCTATTCAAGATCTAACCGTATTCACTTATTTCATTCTAACCATGTCCATCTTGGGTGTGAGGTTTTCTTCTCTGCACACTTGTCTTAAGGATGCTGCTACACCCGTGCCAAACTTTTCTGAGTCCGTGCACTGGCCAGAGCCGGGGACGGGGGGGGGGGGGGCGCACGGGAGCCCCGGGGGACCGGCGAGCTCTGAGGGACGAGCACCGAGGACACGGGCTGTGTTGCAGGACGGGGGAAGGCCAAGCAGTGGCCCCCCCAGCCCACCAGAGCTTCTCCAGGAAAGAGGGTCAGACTATCCCCCAGCTCGCATAAGCCATAGGGTGTTGCTCTAGAAGCAGACGGAAGCCATGGAGTGAAGAGATCAATTTAAAGGACAGGTGCCGACTGACCTCCCCATAGGTCACCACCGGGCGCTGAGGTGCACGCAGCTGGCTCGGGCATGGGGTGCAGCAAGCTAACGTTTGCCATCTGTTCTTCGCAAGCCCCGGTGTGAGGTCTGAAAATGCTGTTCAGAATGCATTTCCTTGGGGTGAACCCCAAAGCCCTCGTTGGCCGCGCTGCTCCCCGCGGTGCCAGTGCTGGTCCCAGGCCTGCACGCTCCAGCCCGCACCAGTCTGGGGAGGGCCACAGCCCAACAGCCCGGGGCGCACCTGCCATAGGCAACAGCTGCTCTCCCCGCTGGCCAAGCCTCCTGTGGAAGCTGCCACACGGGGTCCATGCAGGCCCACGCCTCCGTAAGGCCACAGCGGCCCCTCCTCATTCCACCGCTCAGTCTTCCCAGGGCCTTCCCAGGCAGTCGGCAGCAGGGAAAGCATGGGCTGCGTGGACTTCTTGTTCCAGTCTGCTCCCTGGCAGGGGAACAGCTCCCAACGCCTTCCCAGTTTGCGGGTGAATTTCCTCCAAAAGAAGGGAACCTTTTCAATTAGGACGTGTTACCGCTGAACCTTCAGATGGCCACACGTTGAGCTGGAGAACGGTCTGGTCCCCAGGCCGAGCGCTGCCCAACCCTGGCAGGCCGATGGACATGGCAAGGTGACCCGGGGACAGACAAGGCCCCAGGAAGATGTCCCCAAGCAGCCCCACAGCCACCCTGGACCCGTTTCAACCACCTTCTCTGGCTTAAAGACAAAGGAAAAATGTACTCCTATGCCACCGCGAAGGTGGAGGGTCAACTTTTGCCTTTTACTCATCCTTTTGGTCTCAGATGAGAGAGAACAGATGGAACCTGGACATGCCACACTTTTCCCCAGGAAAGACAACTTTCTATCAGTCACATACCCAACAGATTCTCGGCTAGAAAAGTTTCCTTATCAAGATCACACACAATAGACAGAGCTATTTTGAAAGTCAATGTCTCCCTCATTTTGAAAGCTTCCCTCGCTATGTGTTTTCAGAGGCAAGCTTCAGACTGTCAGAGTTTTGTTGCCTTGATAAAGCTGGCCTGGGCTTGCCCAGAGAGGGGGGTCTGACTGAAAATTATGAGATGAAACTGGAATTAAATTAAGTCTCCCCGTAGCTCAGGGAAAGAAAGCAAAGAAGACACAGTCTGCAAGCTGCACGAGTGGGTAATCCGTAACTATGGCTGGTCAATGGGTGACTTGCTTTCCTACTGTAACGACATCTCTTTCGCACTTAGGACTTGCTAAGATAATATTCCGGGTGACACTGGGATCCAGTCGCCTCCGCGAGACCCGGGGGGCAGCATACCGAAGGCTTCTAGCAGCCTGCTGGCCACGCACGCGAAGACAGAGCTCAGAAAGGAAACAACCATCCTTCTTTAACCGTGCTAAATATTTATGCCCGAAACCTGTTAGATTTTGGCCTATTTTAAAAGACAATGTACAGTACCGATTGTCTTATCCCAGCTGAGCCACGTTAGGGCTTACTTAAAGTTATCAAAACGTGTCAGTAAATACGTGGCCACGCGGATGATGTCAGGTGCTCGAAGCAGTCTGGCCGTAAGATTAAATGAGTATAATTTCTTTCCGAGTGATACACACGCTCTAGAATTAGAGTGTTACGATAATTGTACAAGTTTATGAATCTACTAAAATCCGGTGGATTGTACACTTCAAAATGGTGCATTTTATGGCATGTGAAGTATATGTCACTAAAAATAAGATAAGCCCCGGGCACCCGCATGGCCAGCAACTCAATCGGCCAATGGCTTCCTGTTGGCAGTTCAGCCGGACGCCTCCTAAAGGCCCCTTTTCCTAAATGTCCCTTTGGTTTAATTTCTTATTTCTGTCCCTTTGAGCAATAACTCTGTGTCTCTCAAGTTGTGAGTTGTCAATGGTTAGGTTATTAGGGCCATGAAATAAATTCCCTGGATATTAGAATCCTAGTGGGTTTCAGCCCCACATCTGCTTACTGTCTGCGGGCTCACAATGTAAAATGGGTCGTTCGCTGTGGTTCGCAGTTCAAAATTCAGGAAGCCTGGCGAGTAAACCTCCCACAGAGCTCTCTGTACCCCACAGTCAGGTATTTCTCTACATACTTCTGGCCCCCCGAGAAGCAGAAAGGTCAGGCTGTTAAGCTGGTGATGTCTCGAGTGCTTAGACAGCACCACACCGAGGAGATCTCAAAACATAAAATAAATCGGGCCTTTCTATTCGCTGGCTTCCCCAGTAGACCCGCCCGTTAATTCTGCCTTTGGAACAGCCAGACGTTGGAACAGCCAGAGGCTCCTTGCCTCGTGGGAATTACAGGCCCTGTGAGCAGGTCCATGATGGGCACTATGAAAAAGCTCGCCTGCCCTTAAGGATGTAGTGTCCCCACTGAGGGGCATTTGTGCTCATAGAAATCTTTGTTTAGACATTACCTTTGTCAAAAAACATTTCTTATATTAGAGCCAGAAAGTGTGGGCCATTTTAAGGGAATGAGAATTTTCCACAAAGACTGTAAATGTTAGGTGGACGGTAAGATGGTATTTTTAAATGAGCTGTAAGCCAAGCCCCAGATGGCCTGCGGGAGGGGGAGGGGAGAGGGAGGGGGAGGGTTGTCAAGGGCCAAAGCCACGAGTTCCAAGGTCACCTCATTAGCCACTCAAAGGCGCACCCTAAGGCTGGCGAGGATCTTTATCTAATATCATCACGTGAGGAATGCACGCCCTCCACCCCGACCCCTGTATTTCCTCCTGGCATTACAAATCCATTCCAGCATACCCTAAAAGCACGTGTCTCAAAGGAACAAAATGCAAGTGTCACAGTTGAGCAGGAAATCAGGGGCCTCCAGAATACACAGCAAGCCCCTCAGGACTACCCCACTGGATGATCTCACACCCATTTCCGACCACTTGCCTCTATTTCTGGCTGCTGCAGAGATTCGCCCTCGTCTCTGTGCTGCTGTCTTCTTGAGACGCACGTGGAGGTAAAACCAGCAGAGCCTCATGAGCGCGGACCGATGAGAACGTGCCCCCTTCTCGGGTCATTCGCGTTCAGGCCCCAGCTCATGTCAGAGAGCAGCTGGACCTCCAGGGCTCGAGGGGAATTTGGCCTCTACTTGGACCCAGAAGCTCCACCCCCCGGGGTAACCCCCTGGCCCGCATGCCTCCCCTCCTTCCATCATCTTGCATGGCCCTCTTCCAGACTCCAACACAGCCCCACCCCAGTGTGTCCCTGTGGGGGGGGAAGCTTCCCGTGTGTGGAAGCGGCACACCAGATGGAGGGCAGCCGCCGCAGCCCCCGCAGCCCCCAGCACATCACTGACCTAGGCCCACCAAAAGCCTCACGGGGAAGGAAGGCAGCCCTCTAGGTCAGAGAACATTTCAAGAAAGAAGGGCCTCGGGGGCCAGCCAGCAGGCCACGTGGGAAGTCAGGGCTCCCTCTGCAGCGATGGGCACTTCTGGGTGAACCTTACAACCATGAGCACTCAAGGGTCTAGGAGGCCAAAGGCCCCGTCCTCCAGAGCAGGCAGAGGGGCGCGGGTGTGGCTTGTCGCTGGCCTGCCTCTCAGTTTGCCGAGTTCCTGTAGCAGATACCTTCAGTAACAAGTATCTGTTTATCACATTTTGGAGAGGCCAGAACTCCATGATCAAGCATGTCCTGATCTGCTTCCTGAAGAGACCTCTCTTTGGGACGGAGACAGATGCTTTCTCTGGCTGTCCTCACATGGTGGGGAGAGAGAGCGCTGACCTCTCTTTCTCTTCCTATAAGGGCACCGATCCTATCCTGGGGGCTCCGCCTTCATGACCTCATCTCCACTTAATCACCTCCCAGAGGCCCACCTCCCCATATGTCCCATCAGGGGTGAGGACTGTAACATGTGAATTCTGGGGGCACACGCACACTCAGTCCATAGCACCAGTGACAATGTCTGACATGGACAAAGGGCTCTTCCCTCAGCCTCTGTGCAGACCACAAGGTAACAGGTGCATGAAGACTGCAGCCTTTGAGGCCACCAGAGAGCTAGCCCCGGCACAGGCCTCCCCAGACTCGGGGTGGGCTCTCTGTGCTGCCGGATGGGGTCTTCGACTGGGTTGGTAGACAGAGGACAGAAAGAGTAGGATAGGGCCGTGGAAAGAGTCAAGAGGAGTGGGGAAGCCCCGAGAAGTGACTGCAGGACTTCCTACATAAGTACGGGAGGATCAGAAGGACAGATGTGCCTTATTTCTGGAACGGTGACCCCATCTGGAGTCCTGGGGAACCATGAGCTTGTGTGTGGAGGGAGACCTGGGGGGCATCTGGGAAGGTAGGGTCCAGATTTCATGTCAGGAGGTCACCCAAGAGCTGTCAGGACCAGGGAAGCTTGACTCCAATGGGAGACCCTGGAGGCCAGCAGCATGGGGTGCTGGCTCCCATGACAAACGTGGGATTTGCCCTCGAAGCGGGAGCTTTTGAGACAGAGCAGTGGTATTCTCAGATCCGGTGGGCTGCCGCAGTCGGGTCTCTGGAAGAGGCTGCCGGGGGCTCATTCTGTGAGAGCTACAGTGTCACTGTGCCGGGAATAATTTATGCACAGGAAGCCCCAGAAACACCGAGGTTGGAAAGCCAATGACATCAGTTCACTCAGTCAAAACCCAAGAGGGGGCACGTCCCTGGTCTGAGATTCTGACACCTCAAATTTTTACTTTCTCAAAACTAACTTTCTGAAAGTTTTTATTTTTAAATTATTTTAAGCTTTAAAAAAAAAAAAAACGCTTCTAGTTTCACGTGACATTAAGGAAACATTTGCATCAGTTCTCTCTGATTTATTATGTGAAACTGTCAGAACCTAGCTTCGCAAACACTGGAGGACAGATAGCCTCTAGCGTAGGTAGATTTCGATAGTTGATGAAAGCAGCTCCCAAGGTTTCAGACTAAACCGACCATACATTTGACTGGTTTTAAGCCACTTCAAAGAAAAAGAAAGCACAGTTATCAATGTGAACGAAAAAACGTTTTGCTAAGAAGGAGGAGATCTGGAGTTCAGGATTCATTCTCAGCCGAGCCATGCACGGACCCCGGCAGGACGTCAGGGTCTCTGCTCCCCAGACTCGGAGGTGGCATGCAGGGCATCATCCCCCCCCACGAGTTCAGGGAGCATGATCTTGGAAGACGCCCTGAAAGAAGGCTTCCAGGAGAATATCGGGGGCTCCTGGAAAGATTAGGTTTCTTCAGCCCACTCACCTGGCCGGGGGCCTCCTCCACTATTTCCAAGGTGTTGGCTTTACTCAGCGTGTTCCTCAGGGAGAGACTAAGTTGGAAAATCTCCCCGGCTCCTTCTACGTCATAGAAAATTTCTTGCACATTTTCTTTTTTTTTTTTTTTTTTTTTAAGATTTTTATTTATTTGACAGCAGAGAGAAACACAGCCGGAGAGGGAACACAAGCAGGGGGAGTGAGAGAGGGAGAAGCAGGCTTCCCGCCGAGCAGGGAGCCCGATGTGGGACTCGATCCCGGGTCTCCGGGATCATGACCTGAGCCGAAGGCAGTCGCTTAACCAACTGAGCCACCCAGGCGCCCCTCTTGCACATTTTCTAAGGAAGCATGTAAATGATGTTTATTTTAAAAACAAACAGAGGGCACCCGAGGGTCTCAGTCTGCTCAGCCTCTGCCTTCAGCTCAGGTCAGGCTCTCAGGGTCCTGGGATCGAGCCCCGCGTCGGGCTCCGTGCTCTGCGGGGAGCCGGGGTCTGCCTCTCCTCCCTGTTCTCGCTCGCTCTCATTTTCTCTGTCTCTCTCTCTTACGTGAATAAATAAAATCTTCAATAGATTTATTCATTTATTTTTAATAATGATTTATTTTTTTCAGTATAAAAAAATAAAGAGCAATAAAAGAGGGGTTACTGTCATGTGAAGACGTGCTTGACTGAAAATCACATTTACTGTAGAGAAAGGCCCTTCTGGAGAAGAGTGTGCATCAAATCAATAAATAAACAAGCAAACAAATAAATAAATATAATAAATCCAAGAATCCATTTCTACTTTAGAAGACATGACCCGCAAGAATGAGAACAAACCTTGATTTTGCTAATTTCTCTCTTAGCTATACATTAAATTTGTGATGATGGAAACTTGGCTAAAAGAATCTGAATTCTACTGATTTTATTCTCACTGTTGAGCAGCCTGATCTGGGAGCAAAATGAGATTTTGAGCTATCAGTGGTGGTAGAGAGCCTGTTTTGCACAAGGACATTTCTCTAGAAGGAGTAGAGAATATTTGTTCATATGCAGAAGCTAGGAAAAATTAAATTTAGTGAGCATGCATGGAAATCAGGAAAAAACCCTAAAACAAGAGATGACTTTTTTTAATGTAAATTCAAGTAGCCAACATATAGGACATCATTAGTGTCAACAATTCATCAGTTCTGTGTAACACCCAGCGCTCATCGCGTCACGTGCCTCCTTAAGGCCCATCCCCCAGTTACCCCATCCCCCACCCACTACGCTTCTGCAACCCTCCAGTTTGTTTCCTATAGTAAAGAATATCTCATGGTTTTTCTCCCTCTCTGATGACTTCCTACTCAGTTTTCCCTCCTTCCCCTATGACCCTCTGTGCTATTCCTTATGTTCTATGTATGAGGAAACCATATGATAAGTGTCTTCCTCCGACTGACTTATTTCACTCCGCATCATCCCCCCCAGTTTCAGCCATGTCAATATAGTCATAAGTATCCATCTTTTCTGATGGCTGAGGAATGTTCCATTGTATATATGAATCATATCTCTATCCATCTGCCTGTTGAAGGGCATCTCAGCTCTTGCCACAGTTTAGTTATCGTGGATTTCGTGCTATGAACATTGGGGTGCATGTGCCCCTTTGGATCACTACATTTGTATCTTTGGGGTAAGTACCTAGAAGTGTGATTGCTGGGGTGTAGTGTGACTCCATTTTTAACATCTTGAGGAGCCTCCACACTGTTTTCCAGAGTGGCTGCACCAGTTGGCATTCCCACCGACAGTGTAAGAGGGTTCCCCTTTCTCCGCATCCCCAACAACATTTGTTTCCTGACTTGTTAATTTTAGTTGTTCTGACTGGAGCGAGGTGATATCTCATTGCGATTTTGGTTTGTATTTATCTGATGCCAAGTGATGTGGAGCGTTATTTCATGTGTCTGTTATCCCTGTATGTGTCTTCTTTGGAGAAATGTCTGTTTATGCCTTCTGCCCATTTCTTGACTGGATTGTGTGTGTGTGTGTGTGTGTGTGTGTGTGTGTGTGTGTGTGTTGAGTTTGACAAGTTCTTTATGGATCTTGGATGCCAGGCCTTTATCTGATATGTTATTTGCAAATATCTTCTCCCATTCCGTGGGTTGCCTTTTAGTTCTGTCGACTGTTTCTTTTGCTGTGCAGAAGCTTTTTATCTTGATGAAGTCCCAGAAGTTCACTTTGCCTTTGTTTCCCTTGCCTTTGGGGAAGTGTCTAGCAAGAAGTCGCTGAAACCTTGGTTGAAGAGGTTGCTGCCTGTGTTCTCCTTTAGGATTTTGATGGATTCCTCTCTCCCATTTAGGTCTGCTTCTATGTGTGGTGTAAGGAAATGGTCCAGTTTCATTCTTCTGCATGTAGCTGTCCAATTTTCCCAACACCATTTCTTGAAGAGACTTTTTCGTATTCTTTGCTTTGTCAAAGATTAGTTGACTATAGAGTTGAGGGTCCATTTCTGGATTGTCTATTCTCTTCCACTGGTCTATGTGTCTGTCTTTGTGCCAGTACCATGCTGTCCTGATGATGACAGCTTTGTAATAGAGCTTGAAGTCTGGAATTGGGATGCCAAGGGCTTTGCTTTTCTTTTTCAACATTCCTCTGGCTATTCGGATCTTTACTGGTTCCTTTTTCTTTTTCTTTTTTTTTTTTTGTTTGGTTTTTTTTGTTGTTTTTGTTTGTTTTCTTTGTTTTGGTTTGTTTTCTTTTTATTAAGTTTAATTAGCCAACGTATAATACATCAATAGTTTTTAATGTAGTGTTCAATGATTCATTATCTTTTCTGGTTTCATACAAACTTTAGTATTATTTGTTCCACCTCTTTAAAAATCTATAGTATTTTGATAGGGATTGCATTGAATCTGTAGATTGCTCTAGGAAGCATAGACATTTAAACAAAATTTGATCTTCCAATCCATGAGCGTGTAATGTTTTTCCATCTCTTTGTGTCTTCCCTCATTTCTTTCATAAGTGTTCTATAGTTTTTAGAGTACAGATCATTTATCTCTTTGGTTCAGTTTATTCCTGGGTAGCTTATGGTTTACGGTGCAATTGTAAATACGATTGACTCCTTATTTTCTCTTTCTTCTGTCTCGTTCTTAGTGTGTAGAAATGCAGCTGATTTCTGTGCATTGATTTTGTATCCTGTCACATTGCTGAATTCCTGTACGACTTTTGGCTTTTTAAAAATATAATGGAAAGCAGTACTAGGAGAGAGTCAAGGGTCAGAATGCAACTTCTCCAGGATGCTTATATTTTAATTTTATTTTTTGACCACACCCTTGATTGTCCTAGTGTCTCTCTCTCTCTCTCTCTGGCAACTTAATTGATTCATTAATGATAACTTTTTAGAAAAATAATTCTCAATGGTAACAGTATTCCATTGTATCATTATAGAGGGCATTTTAAAGACATTTGACATATTTTGTATTGTAATCCCCATTCCCCTGGACACAGTCCTCAGCTGTCAGCCCAATGACCACTTCTTCAGAGAGACCCTTCCTGACCCATCAGAGTCATGGGGTGACCTTCCCCCTTCGCACTTGTCCCTTTGTATTTGTTTGCGGGAGTTTGATGATTATTCGTCTCTACTCTGGGCAGTGCCACTCTGACACCACTTTCCCATGTCCATGACAAAGCAGCTTCATCCTGGACCCTTGCTAACTGGATGGTGGTGTCATGGTGGCCAGACCATCCCTCATCTATATGGAGCGGGGGATCCACACCATCTATTTCCCAGAGCTGTGAAAGAGACACTGCCGGCGGCTACTGACATATGATATGCTTCACTCATTTTGTTTTTCTATGACTAGCACAATCATTTTAAACACATACTTGCCATCAATTAACCTTTCTGTTTCCAGATAAAGTGGTTTCCATTGAGCCCATGGCACAGAAAAACATGAGCCCCGGGAAGAGCCAGGGTCTCCCTATCATGACGAGAAGGAAGCAGTTAAACACACTTGTTTGTGAAAGAACAGAGTTGCAAAGCCCAGGCCATTTCAGAGAAGGACTATGACAGACTAGGGAAGCAGGGAATGCCATCGGATTGAGCGGTGGCTGGCTCTCATCACACGCTGTCCTACAGCTGCACTAGGCCTTGTCACCAAAGTCCCTTGAGCGTATGTTCCTCTAATCCCACGGCTTTTAAAATGGCTTAATGGATGCACACATCACTAAGTTTTAAAATCAGTGAGAGAGTCCAGTGCAACCCTGCCTCTGGAAGTCCAAGTGCACACCCCTGATGGGCTCTGTCATGAGCTCGCGGGCCCGCCGTCATGCCAGCACAGGGCCCCCCGCACAGGCTGCCTTATGCGGCAGGTATTGGGGGAACTGGGAAGGCTCCTCGGGAAGAGCTCGGCCACCGGCTCCTCACTCTCAACGGCAGCCAGCAGCCGTATTTGCCTCTACACACGGAGACGGGAAGGGGGAGCGTGTCTGGTCCTGGCCCCAGAAACTCCTTGGTGAGTCCCCGCCGTGGAAAGCGCAACTCACTCTCGCTACGGGAAGACCCAACAAAGGGCCCCAGAAGGAAGGTCAGGCATTCCCGCAGCACTGGGACGGTCACAGCCTGGCGACACCGTCCCTGCCGAGGGTGAGATGGCACACCTTCCAGAGGCCTGACTTGGAAAGCACATGAATGGCCTGGCTAAAAGAATAGCTCTGCTTTAATTATATCTCAGAAGCTAAAAGCATGCTTGTGTGTGTGTTTTCTAGTACAGGAGTCATGACTTGTGCTTTACTTTCTACAGGTTTGAGAAGTGTCCGTTCCAGGCGGCCCAGGGACCCCGTGGAGATGCACAGCAAGGCTGAGGTGGTCAGCGATGAGCACAGCCCTGCATCCCCCCACCCAGCCGGGACGTGGTTCCCAGGCTGTGGCACACAGGTGAAGCCACGGGGACACCCCTCTTGTCTCACGGGTGCATCTCTGCTCTGGCAGTCAGTATGTCTCTGCAGAGTTGTGCCTCGCTGGTCTTTGATCCTGCGAGACAGGTGGCCCCAGCTTCTGGTTATAGACGAAGGTCTGCTCTGCTCCCATCACCCGGATGGCCAGGGCTCTCGGCACGGTCACCTCCTACAGCATTCGTTCAACACTCCCTCCCGGCTGTCTGCAAGCCCATGGAAAAACTGCATATTTCCTTTGCTGATTATGCCTTATTCTGTCCCTTTCCAAGGTATTTGTGAGGGTGAGGGTATTTTGAGAATGAGGGTGCCTGTTTATTCTGAGAGAAGCCCTGTGCTTACCTCAAGAGCACTGTGGCCTCGTGTTACGGGTCTACAAATGCAAGGATACGGCTTCTTGGTGGCAACGAAATCACAGCACAGCTGAAGACGGATTCCCTTCTGAGTCTCTCCAGCACATTATAGTTCAGGGGATGGGTCCTTCACCTCCCTGTTTCAAGGGAACCTGCAGACCCCACGTGTCAGCATCACTCTGGCCTCCTCCACTC
The DNA here is from genome assembly GCA_004023965.1 of Spilogale gracilis. Lineage (NCBI taxonomy): Eukaryota > Metazoa > Chordata > Mammalia > Carnivora > Mephitidae > Spilogale > Spilogale gracilis. Next base: position 23,258 of record PITA01019145.1, on the reverse strand, counting down.
AGTCCCTGGTCCCTGCTCTGGCTGTGGCAGGGGTGAAGTGAAGAGCACGACATGCAAGGGGTCCGTCCTGGAGCAGGCGGCGCACGTGGCCAGGACCGCAGCATCCCGCCCTGACCCCCGCCCAGACACCTGCTGTCCTTCGCCGCAGCATCCCGCCCTGACCCCCGCCCAGACACCTGCTGTCCTTCGCCGCAGATCCTCACCTGTGGGGAGGGCGTGTTAGTGATGATAAAGACATTGTCGCTGGGTGGGAGGAGCCTCTGAGCGAGTGTGTTCGTAGGTGACCAGTCCCTACTGACTGAGAGCCGCAGGCTCTGGAGGGTCCAGAGAGTTACTGAAAAGTCAGAAATAAAGGCAATAGTATAGGGCACAACAGTACATAGTAAACCCCTGATTTATCAGTTCTCAAAAGAAAAAAAAAACAATTGAAGGAAGAGAAGGAAGGTCCGGAGTGACAAGAACAAGGGGCTCATATGCTTCCACCCGTGGAGTCCATCTGGTCTCAGAGCCGTGTGCGAACCGGCAATGTTTCAGACAGAGCTCCTCCAGCCTTCCGTGACGGCTCTCGGGCTTCACTCAGACACCCCAGGTGCCTCAGAAGTCAGTTGTGGTCAAACACAAACCTGCGTAAGTGCGCACATAGAAGCACCAACAAAACAGGATCACAACCGATGGTCGTGAACTGATGAGGAGCCGCGTGAGCAGGGTCAGCGGCTGGAGTTCTACGCTCAGAACATTCAGGAGGGGCTCTAAAGTGGAAGAAGAACATACACCTGTTATAGTCTCGCCTATAAAGTACAGAAGAAGGTCAGGTGTCCATGAACGCACTAAGAACTTGCAAAGCGGTACGTTTCCGAGCCATCGCCACTGGAGAAAGAGCACGCTGCGTGTCCGAGGGACGCCGGCCATCCCCACGGCCTGCTGTCAAAGCCAACGCCGGAGTCTCAAACCGGGACGCGTCTCTAAGACTTCTCCAGCTGTTTCCCATTGTTAATAACTCAGAAGGGAGTGAAAACCACGTAGGAAACATGGCAAAGAGGGACTGTGCGCCCCCCGGGGCCCTCCGCCCGGGAAGCTGGATGGGGGGCCTTCGCCAAGAGGCTTGTCGATGCCTTTCTCCTCCCACAGCAACCAAAACACATCCTCTAGACTGAGCTAGAGGATTTCTGGGGGGAAACTTCTCTTTAGCTGACATGCTGTCTACATGCATTTCCCCCCGGTTTAAAATATTAAATGCTCTCTAAAGGTACAGCATGAGTATCAACCGTGTTCTTGGGAGAATGATGTACTTTACTAACTGATCTCTGTAGTTGTTTGTGTGTTTCCAGACGGAAAGAAGCCATGGTGCTTTTCTCCCACATTGAGTATTTAGAAGACTTCCCCCCCTGACACAGGCCAGGCCCGGAGGCGCAGTGCGGATCTGCGAGGGACCACGGGCGCTGGTTTCTTTTGGCAAAGCACACGGCACGGCTCTCCTGACCCACATTCCACTGAAGTTATTAGTCAAAGTAATAGTTTATTTTCTTCACCAGAAAAATAAACCTGGATGCACTCAGCCCAGCGTTTCCCTGAGCCGCGCGGGCTTTGTTTGACTTTCGGAGTGCTCTTATTGAGAAAAATTATTCAGTAATGGATGAGGAGTCTGTGAGAACTTGTCCTGCATGACATTAATTTGCCAGAATTATATGGCACTGCCACTGAAAGGGACCACCAAGGGTTATCTTGGGACGGACGGGGCCGGAGGGGACGCGCCGCCCAGAGGAGCGCCAGGGCCCGGGCGGCCACCAGCCGCTGTCCGAGCTGCCTTCCGTGGGAAAGGCGGTTGCCTGCTGGAAACAGACGACGTCGTTGTGGAACCGAGGCTAACACACAGGCATGTCCGTGCGGGGCAACACTGAGGGCTGCATAGGCACAGATCTCCACTCTATTCCTCCTTCTCAAACAAAATGTTCCTCCATCTACGTTAATTCAGGATACTCACCGTTCTCAATGTAGGCAGTGATTTAGAGGTTGAGGATTAAGCCTCAGTTCTCCGTGACATTGCCTATCTTTCAACATCATCTTGAAAAATCGAACAAGGCGGTTCTTCCAGGAAATACATTTCACACGACTTCCCTGCACATGTGCTCATGTCACACACCAGTCCCTCTCCCTCCAGCCCCGCTCCTCCTTTGTCGCTGGCGCTGGGCTCCCCCCACAACACCTCGCGCTCCCTTCCCATCTCGAGACGGAGGTGTCCGGGGATAAGAGCATCACCCAGAGCTGCTCCCAAATGCAGGCAGTCACTGCCTTGTCCCGGGGAGGTGGCCCAGACCCTGACCCTTTGCCGAGGCCGAGGACAGATCAGCAGTCCTGTCACCAGGAGGTCTTGCGGGAGGAGGCGTTGTCCTCGGACACTGAAGGGCTTCCCTCCTCCAGGACCGAATGCTGGCCCTTCTTCCTCATCCAGGACACAGTTGCCCAGCTCTATCCAGCCAGGACCCTGGCAAAGGGACTTGCTTCCTGCTTTTCTCTCGGGCAGACTCAGACTATAAACAGAAACCCAGGAGAAGGCACAGCATCCCAGGTCCTCATGCAACGTCCCAGCGGCCCAGGGGCTGGTCCTTCCACATCAGCGCATGCGACAGCTGTCCTGGGACAGACGCAAACTCCAGACCGGGTTGCAGGGACAGAGCCACCTGGTCCAGAGCCCCGAGAGTAATAGGACGCACAGGCTGCCTCGAAGATGCCTGCATTTCCAGGGTTGCGTCCACCCCATAGACTGATTCTTGGTAAGATCCAAATGAACAGAAGCAGAATGGGCCTACGATGGTTACTCCCTGCAGCCATCCCGGCTCAGCAGATGCTGTGGGGCTTCTGGCAAAGGAACCATTCATACGAAGAAATGTCCTCAAGATCATGCATCTTCAGAATTGAAACATGCATCCTGTGAATTAACCCATTCCGTACGTCCACTCATGACGAGGTACGATCATGAGCTTACATTGGGCGGGGTGGCAGACCTCCAGCCCTAACGCAGGTGAGAGCCTGGCCGTGGGGGACGTCCATTTTGGGAGCTGGGTGCCCTAACCTCTCAGGGAGGTGAGAGCCTGGCCGTGGGGGACGTACGTTCTGGGAGCTGGGTGCCCTAACCTCTCAGGGAGGTGAGAGCCTCGTTGTGGGTGATGTCCATTCTGGGAGCTGGGCGCCCTAACCTCTCAGGGAGGTGAGAGCCTCGTTGTGGGTGATGTCCATTCTGGGAGCTGGGCGCCCTAACCTCTCAGGGAGGTGAGAGCCTGCCCGTGGGGGACGTCCCTTCTGTGAGCTGGGCGCCCTAACCTCTCAGGGAGGTGAGAGCCTGGCCGTGGGGGACGTCCATTCTGGGAGCTGGGCGCCCTGACCTCTCAGGGAGGTGAGAGCCTGGCCGTGGGGGACGTCCATTCTGGGAGCTGGGCGCCCTGACCTCTCAGGGAGGTGAGAGCCTGGCCGTGGGGGACGTCCGTTCTCGGAGCTGGGCGCCCAAACCACCGGAGCAGAGGAGCTCAGGAACGACCCAATGACCGCTGCTCATCCTCCCCGTCAGAGCTCTCACCGCACACCTCATGCGGGTGACAGGGCTATGCCCCACCTCTCAACCCCGGGAGCGAGGGCACGGATGCCATCGGCCCAGGCAGGACTGGTTCAGGGTCTTGTAGGAGAAAGGCCTGCCCCTCCCCACAGCCAAGGCGGGGCTCCTTCAAGCTGGGCTCTGAGCAGCTGGCGGTCCCCAGGAGCTCAGTAGTCTGTGTGTCTGTACCTGGCGCCCTCTGAGCCCCGGGGATCAGGAGCCTGAGCCTCACAGCTCACGGAAGTTCCTCGCTGGCCGGGGCCCTCACCGCAGGGCTGGCCCACATCTAGCTGTACGTCTGATGGAGCCACGTGGGGGGCTGCAGCCCCAAGCCTAGCAGAGCCCGGTCCGGGCCTCCTGACACCGGGTGGCCACCGGTCCCCTTCTCCCCCTCTCTGTCACAGAGCTGAAGACCTAAGTGCTTTTGTGTTTAGTCATTCGTAAATAGTCTCGGCGATAGCATTTCCAAACACGATGGCAAGTGTTTAGCTTTCCCAGAGTGACACGGGCCCTGGGATGGCCGGGAGCTGGGTGGCCCTTGTGGAGGCCGTGCGGCTGCGCGGGGCCTCTGCTGGCCAGTCAGGACCCCTAGGCTCCCCTGCTCTAGACCGTGGCTTCTGTCCCAGCCGGGGGGCCACTCACAGGGCCAGCAACAAGGGGCACGTTGCTGTCCCCTCCGCTCCCCGTGCGACACAGCCTTGCTCTCCCTGCCCTTGCCCAGAGGCCCCTCCAGAGCGTCCTGGACCCCAGACACAATTTCAACCCAACGTGACAGAATCATAAGAAAGACAGAAGAAAGACGTTGCCGTCTGTGAGGCCTATCTGAAAGGAAAAGAAATACAGTTTCCTCCTGATTTATGAAAATGAATCAAGATGTCGCCAAGAAGTTGTCCTATTTGGGTAAATAAGGGAGGCCTGCTGCGCCGAGAGCACCAGTCGGGGGGGGGGGGGCTCGTCGAGAGTGTGCAGAGCTCTTCTTTAGGTTAAAACTAAGCATCCTTTTTATGTTGTGATAATTGCTACATTTACTTCACTTAAATAAAGAAAAATATCACACTGTGATGGAACTTAAACTGTGGGGAGACGTTCATCTCTGAACAATTACATGATATTTTAACGTTTTAAGATGCAATTAGCAGGGTGGAATATTTCCAGAGCTTTGGCTTTTACTATATTCTGAATAATTTCTTTAAAATGTTTTTTTTTTCTTACTATTATGCTTTCCTGTTGCTTCTATAATTATTGTCATTATCGGCACCCCAGGCCGGCCGTGGGTCCCCCGGGCGGGTCCGCCGGCTGCGGTAAGCCAGGCCGCCTTCCTGCCCGCGGTCCCACTCAGGGGGACACTCGGTGACGTGTGGCCTGGATGCCCCCATCCCTACTCATTATCAAAGAGTGCCTGGTCCTATTCAAGTGGTAACACACGAGGGAAAAAGAGAGGCTTTAATTTCAAAACAAATTTTACAATACATATATATCTCCCGAAGGGTGGGGGGTGGCAATCCCTGAGTCCGTCCGGAAGGGGCCATGAAGGAGAGATTTCAGAGCTTTTTGTCTCAAGGGAAACTCTCCTTTTCTTGGCTGTTTTTGTGTGTTTATCATCAGGAGTGAGGTCTACAGGGACAGCAGCTACAGAGGCACATGCCGCCCTCGGGGCCAGCGCGGGGGGCTGTGGTGTGGGGCCAGCGCGGGGGGGGGGGGGCTGTGGTGTGGGGCCAGCCTCAGAGGCTCCGTGCTCCTGTTTAGATGTGTGCTGAGACACTGAAACCTACTGAATTCATACTTTCTATCAAAAATAAATAAATATACCAGCGAGTGACTGATTATCTCAGTTACGCTCTCCAAGTTCTGGGGGAGGATATGACTTCCTGTGGGGCGTGGGCGTCTCACTCTCACATGGGGTACAGGTGTCCCCATTCTCCATGGGGATGGTTCCTTCCCGTGAGAAAATAGAACTCGACGTTCCATCCGCTGTCCGCCGCAAAGTCGTGGCACTAGGCCTTGCCGTTCTGAGCTGGAGTTCTGACACGTGTTTTCAGGATCTAGGAAGCCAAGAACAAAGGCAGTGCTGGAGATTTCTAGGCCCCTCCCCCACCCCGCCCCCCACTGTGATGCATGCGGGGCGACACTGGGCTCAGGATGGATGCTCACCCTGCCCCGTTCCTCGCCAGGGTCTCTCACATTCCAACATGAACCGAATCGAATACCCCATCAACTTGTATCTTTGAGAAAGTAGAATATCCAATAATTGTGAATAAAATCACTGAATCTCCAACAAATTCCTGTCTTCACTTACAAACAAGCTCAGCGTCTCTCCCCACCACCCTTTAATTCACACCACATCTCTCCTTCCCTTAGGTCTCAACATCTCCGGTCCGGACAACGGGCACAGGGCATGGCTCTCGGGTCGTGCACTGGCATCTTGAATTAGACCGTGAGCTTTTCCGACGGATTCCTCTGGTGGACGTTGCCAGCGTCATTCAATCAGTCCAGCTGAGGTGTCACTGAGGCGTCCTGGGAGTCTTTCTCCCAGAAGAACCAAGATAGCGTACAGAGCCAACATGGTCGTGGGCTCCACACCCCAGACACAGCCTCTGTCTTGTCTTCACAGCAACGCCATGTGGCCGAGAGCGCCATGACCCCACTTGAGAGATGAGAACTGTTAGGTGCTCGCAGCCTCACAGACCTGCCCGAAGGCTCAAGCTAAATGTTGACGCTGGATTTTGTGCGTCTCTTGCTTCACGATCTTTCCCAGGAGTTGTCTGCACAGCCCCTGGCTGGTGAGGAGGTGCGCCTTCCTGTGTGCAGAGCCCAGGGCGGGCTGAGTCCGAAGCAGAAAACAAGCGGAAATAGACCAGCTAAGCCTGGGGATGTCATGCCGCGGGGACAGGAACGGGCCATGGGATTACGTCTTAAACTGTGCTGTGGGCCGACCCACAGTCTGATTTTCCTTCTCAAAAGTCAGTAGGAGGCAGAAAAAAAAATACATGAAGATAAATACACATGGATAAATAAATCCAAAAAGAAATGAAGTAATCTGGGGGCAAAGATCCCAACACCACTGGGCCTTTTTCCAATAAATTCCAAATCCTGATAAAGGTTTTCCATCCATACCTTGCTTACCTACTGGGCATGTTCATAAGTGAAAACACAGGATAACGTAACTTTCACTCTTGTCTCAGAAGAGTATAGCAATATTCAGCTCTATTCAAGAAGTTCACTAGTTGGCAACGATTTAATAAGATCTACGTGTTGATAATGCAGAGACAAAATCATACTCCGTGTTCTAAGATAAGCAATATAAAAAATGTAGTTAGATATGTGACTATTTTTTAATACCTTCTTATGTATTCACATATTTGGGAGTATTTAAATATTTGGCTGAATTGACAAACTGTGCATGCTTAGATAAAACTGAAAATGGTATTAAATAATTTGAGAGATTGAGGCGACTCGTAGAGTTGACAGGTGAAGAAAAATGACTTTGATTTATTTTGATTCCATCTTCATCCACTCCCCTTTATCTTTTATATTCCTAGATTAATCCTCCTAATGCTCTCCCTATCAGCAAGCCCTCCACCCCTCTCTTACCCCCAACCTCACTGATAAAATGAAAACCCCATAAAGAAGCGCACAGGCCTTTTCCGTCCCGGACTCGGAATCACATGGAGGGTCCATTTCTCAGTTCTGCCCGACGGTGGTGTGTCATGCCCTTTTGTCTGCTAACCATGCTGAGCCTCCGTTTTCTCACAAATCCAGTATGATCCTATTTACCTTGGATAGGCTTCAGCGCATTGAGAGAATTTACTACGACCCTGTGGACTCCATTCAGCAGTCATCGAGAGCCTGACTCACGCTCTTCTTGGTGGGAAACGCCGAGCGGAAGCAAACGCGGCCCAGTCTGATACTGGTGGAGATCAGTGTTGGTGCCCAAGACTGACCACAAAGGGCATGGGTGTCCGGGGCACCCGGGAGACAGGGGCAGTGATCTCAAGAAGGTGGCAAGGATCCTTGGTCTACAACACGTGATGTCTGAGCCAAGAACAGATGAGACGGGGAACAAGCCCAGCACGTATTTAGGGGAAGAAAGTCAATGGACAAGAAAACATCCCTGCCAGTGTCCTAAGAAGGGCTATTATATCATAAAATGCGAACATCATTAGGAAATATTTCAGTGTTTTCGATACAATTGTGTTGTCACGGAGGTTTGCATATTACTGGTGATTTTTTTGAAGAAGATTTTGTAGAAGTAGAACTTAGACGCAAAAGGCAACAGTGCCTTTGAGGCTTCTCAACATCACCAACATCCTCAATTAATGTTTCCTTGACTATAAAACGTGAATGATTCCCGATACGATAGATGACTTGTGGTAATCCCTAGTACAGACTCTCTCTCTCTCCCTCCCTCTCTTCCTTCCTTCCTTTCTTCTTTTTTAGCTTACTGGTATGATTAAATCATTCACATATGTTTACTGCTCTTCCTCTGTCCTCTTCTGTAAACTCAATATACACTGACTGCCAGTTTTATTACTCTGATGCTTGTTGTTTTATGACATTTTTTAATTATTTTAATTTTTTATAATAATTTATTTTATTTTTTCAGAATTGTTTTAAGACATTTTGTACATAAAGACTTTTAAACTCCACAAATTTAAATTTGTCACATGTCTTTTAATTTTTATGGTATTTTAGACACATAAAAATGTTACATTTCTATGATGTTAAACCTCAGTAACTCCCTTTGTGGTGTATTATTTCGATGTAGTGTTTAGAGTGGTTTCCCTGCCCCTCCCCTCTGCTCGAGGTCTGGGCTGACGTCGAATGCGAATCCGCCTGTACGTTCTACGGCCGAGCCGTGAAAGGGGATGTGAGATTGAACTGTCTGTGCTGTTTTACAGCTTTCAGTTCACCCACACCATCTATCAGCTAGTTCTCCCCTTCCTCAATCCCACACCTTCAAATGTCACGGACCTGAATGCATTTGTCAAAATCCCCTTGTTTTATAGACAGAAGATACTAAGGTTTAGAGAACGTAGCCCATTCCTGGCCTGGAGTCTGGAGCTCATGCCGCTGGGGCTGTGCCCAACTCTGGTCCTCATGGAAGCTCCCGCCTGAGGTCTGGTCACTGTGGAGCAGCGTCCTGGGGACAGGGAGACAACGGGGCTCCTGCGCACCCCTGGAGGCGTAGCCTTACCCCACAGGCTCCTTGGTGTGCATAGCGGGAGATCGCCGCAGGACTCTCGAGTTGGAGGGGGCTGCTGATCAATGAGTAGTAGGATACTTTCCCTGTAGCTGAGGTTGAAGCTTTGACGTGCCCCCAGCACCCCTGAAACCAAATGCCTCCCACACTAGGAGGCTTGCAGGGCTAACAGCATTGCTTCCAGTGCTGAGGGGTTGGACAAGAAGGGAGGATGCATTTTATTTAAAATTAGCTAGAAAATAAGATCGTGGGGCATGCCCTTATTTTGTGATTTCATTTTGACATTTTCATATTTTAATAAAAGTGTTTTCTGAATATGTATTTAAATATATCAAGGAAAATGGCATATGTTTCCTTGAAAACATTGTTTAGCAACTTATAAGAACTTAGTGGGAACTTCCATATTATATGATTCAAAGGAATGGTGGTTCTTTCTTCTTCCTCTTCCTCCTTGTCCCTTCTTCTTCTTCTTCTTCTTCTTCTTCTTCTTCTTCTTCTTCTTCTTCTTCTTCCACTTTTTCTTACTTGAAAGTAAACTTCTTTTCATACTTGTTAGAAAATTAATTAATGTTAATTCAATATAACTAAGCAAATAATTATGAAAAGCCCATGTCATGCTTCAAAGTTTCTTGTAATGAAGTATTACCAGAGCTAAACTACTTAAAATAAATATTAATTGATATACATTACATGTACTTCCATGTAACATGTCATGTATGAGATATTCAGAAGCATTTGCCAAGTTAATATAATTCTCATGTGAGAAGGTAACTTTTAAAATAAGCATTTTTATATGTAATTGCTAGATAGATATTCATAAGGAAAAGGGAATCTGTTCTCTTTTTTAAAAATAATTTATTTATTTATTTGTCAGAAAGAGAGAGTAGGAGTGGGGGAGCAGCAGAGGGAGAAGTAGGCTCCCTGTTGAGCAGGGGGCCCGATGCAGGACTCGATCCCAGGACCCTGGGATCATAACCTGAACCAAAGGCAGAGGCTTGATGACTGAGCCCCCCAGGCACCCCAGGAATCCAACCTCTTAATGTATATAGGTTGACAATCTCCATAAAATCATTTAAAAACACAATCAAGTTTTATGTTGTCTGTCATGAAACAGTTTATAAATGATTATAATTTTTCTGAAATTAAAGAGATTGGGGGCGCCTGGGGGGCTCAGTTGGTTAAGTGACTGCCTTCGGCTCAGGTCATGATCCTGGAGACCCGGGATCGAGCCCCGCATCGGGCTCCCTGCTCAGTGGGAGGCCTGCTTCTCCCTCTCTCACTCCCCCTGCTTGTGTTCCCTCTCTGGCTGTGTTTCTGTCAAATAAATAAAATCTTTAAAAAAAAAGAGAGAGAGATTGGATGCTCTTATTTGGGTAACATTATCTTTGATGCAGCCACTCAATGGAATATCTATATTATAAACTCTATGCATTTCGTTACAATTATCTTTTCTCCCTTGAAAAAGTAATCTGAAAATAATTTAAGCAATATAATTAAAAGTCACCCCATGCACCACGTCAACAGCTCTGTGGGCTCCGTGAGGGTCCTCTCCTGGCCCCAGTTCCTCTCCTCCTTTCTCATCTTGCAGGGCTGGCTGGCCGACCTCCTCTTCCGTAGAGCCTTCGCTGCGAGTGCGTCCGTGGTGCTCCTCTCACCTCACCTCACTTTCCTGGCGGTGTTAAGGGCTGGCTGGAGGCCAAGGGTCCTGTCCTTCCAGCTGTCAGCTCCCTGAGGTCAACACTGAAGCCTACCCCTCTGTGGCCCCTGGAGGCCCCGCCACTGTCCCAGGTTCTATTCCTCCGATGTGGGAACTTCAGGGACATTTCCAGGGCCATGTCTGGCTCCCAGTCTCATCGTCTCTGCAGGCGATGGTCTCCAGACCTCAGTCCCCCCTGTGACTCCCTGCTGGGAGGAGTCTCCAGGAGTGTGGGGGCAGTGGTGGGTGGATGCCGTCTCTCAGGCTTCTCCAAAACGCAGGGTCTCATTCTCCGTGGTTTTTTTCTTCAGGGGTTCTGCATAATTTCCAGAATGAGTCTGGGCTTTTAGAAGCAAACTGCCCACCCTCAGATTTCCCTGGAGATGAAAAAGCACAGGTCTGTTCTCCACTCTTATGGATAAAGGTAACTAGAATACACAGTAATAAAATATATGGTAATATTGCAAACTAGTATTCACACATCCCCCTGTGGACCTTCTCTCATTAGGGAAATACGCAGAGGCAAGTGGAGCCCAGCCCAGTCTGGAAAGCCTTCTCTCTGGAGAAGATCGCTGAGGAAGGACACACATCTAAATGTCAGAGAAGAGGTGACACGTGACGAATGTCGTAGCAATTCTGTGTTCGTATTTTCCAGCTAATGTTTCTGAGTCCTCACCTGATCGAAACAATGACTGAAAGGGCTTATTGCACAGACAAAGGAAATGACACCGAAGAGAAGTCCTATATCTCAAGTGCACGTAGATAAGACCCCCACCTTGGATGTGATAGACGAACATCCGTTCTCATGAGGAGACCAGCATTCTTTTGCCCGGGGTGGAGGGGGGCAGTAAAAGACCACAGATAGGAAAGTGAAGCCTCTCTAACGGTGCTTTCACCCCCGAGTCAGCGGGAGTCTGTGTGGGAACACGACATCGTCCCCCGCCACTGGGTCTGCAAGGGCGTTTCTCTTCGGAGATGTGGGCAGGGTAGGCGCTTCCCTGGGTCACCAGAAGCATCCCGGATGCATCACCAGGGAGAGCACTCTCACGGTATCCTGAATCATGGGGCAGAAATGTCTCGCGTCTGGTCTCCTTTCTTACAACCTGATAAATTAGGCTCAGATGTCCTGTAGGGTTTGCATTGCAAATGCTCTCGAGTTGTTTCTTCTTCGTCTTCAAACCTATCTGCTCCGGAGGGGTTTTTCTCTTCCGTATTTGCTTATCCTGATGTTTCCCTTTGCATAAACAGCAATCCCATAATCCTGCGGATCAAAGAGCGCTGGGTTTATTGACTGACTTCCTGGTGTCAGAGGTTAGGATGCACTGTCAGACACCGGGGATATTAGGAAATAAAAAGGGCTACTAATATGAAAGCGGGGGATAAAACGCAGGCACCGAAAGGGATCTTTAATGCTCTAATAATCAGCCGCAGTAGATTTCATATATGGCTCCAGCAGCCACTCCAGTAACCTGGATAAGAAAACAAATCGTCCCCAGCTCTGTGGATCAGATCAGGGAGATGCTGCCCTCTGCACCAGCAGCCCCAGAGGCGGCAGAGGGGGGCTGGAGCAGGGGACCCTCCATGGGCCACTTCACGAATGAAGACTGGAAGACCGGCAGGCAAGGTGACTCACCCGGCTCACGCCGCATATAGATTGACTTAATGCACCTTCCGTGTGCCTGAGAAAAAACGAGAAAAAATGGCAGCTTATCTAATGCCAAGCCTGCACAGTAGCAGAGCGCTGGGGAATTTGTTTCATAGCTCTGGCGGAGGAAACCCGAATGCTCATCTTCGCCTATGATGCTGAGGTTCTAAATTAACCTGTTTAGACCAATTGGTTTGCTGCTTGAAAATTCTCTGCTTACTCCAAGGCGCTGAAATGCACAACCACGGGGGCAGAAGGTGCCACCAGCCATGGACCCATTTCCAGACCCTTGAACGTACCCGGCACAGACAAAAGATCAGTCTGCAATGTTGTATGTCTGACTGTCAAAGCACCTTGCCCAGGTCCTGCAGGGAGCAGGGGGTGTGTCCGAGACTATGTCCATAAATGTGTGCACCTGTGTTTGTGTGCCTGTGAGTGTGTGTGTGACGAGGGTGGGGGGCCGGAAGGCACCCAGCACTGTTTAGTACTCTGTACCTCATTCATGCACTCAGTAGGAGCACCTGCTAATGGTCACTCAGGAGATTGGTACTCCCTGTGGAGGATGGGGCTTCCTGTTCCTGGAGTAAGGATGTTTCCTGGGTCTTTACTGACGAAAGTGTCCAACACACTCTCTGGAGGTCTTCCCTCTGTGTCAACCCCACGGAAGTCTTCTGTCCTGGAGATGCCACCAAGCAGTGTTTCCCTGGGGATCCAACAAACTCTAAGCGATGGTGTGCATGTCTGCGGGTGATGGTGATTCTCTGACCAGACCTCACCATCACTGTCGTGTGTCCTACAGGGTCTTCTCCACTAAGGCACTGCGTCCCCAGTGCAGAGCCCATGTTCCCTGCTCACCCCCAGGGGCCTGAGGCCTACTCTTACACTCTACACAACCCAGTCCATACATTATCGGAACCTGCGTCTTTAGTCCATGAATCATAGGTCAGGACACGAGAGTCTTGAGTTTGGCCCTGGCATATCATAGACGGTCAGGGGTGCCTTGGAACCCCCACCCTCCTTCCTCCTTCATCAACACTGAAGAATTTTCAGAGTAACCCCTTACCCCACAGTCAATTTCGGCTCATGGACAAGTTTGATTTGGACCACAGAGTGGTTTCTTGCTAACACGTTCAGATAAGTTGCCAGGACTGTTTAAATGAGACGATCCCTATAGGAAAATCTAAATACCTACCTTCTTTTAACAAACCATGCAGTCTGGCCATGTTGGGTCTTCTCTCTGTGTGGGTAAAAGCTGGCCTTTTCAATGAGGTCAACAACTCTGTGCGGTCATAGCACCATTGGCCTCCATTGGCTCTCTGATGGCCCCGGGCCAATAAAGCATCTGCATTTGCCACTTAAGTGAATGAATGACAGTGATTATTGTTACTGGGGCCTTGTATCCACAGGCCTTCCTCCAGGGCCTGATACAGAGAAGTCAGCTAATTCAATTTTTGGATGGATAAACGAGTTGATGAACTAGAGCTCAGACTCGGTGCCCTATAAATTCCTATAGAATATCAACATTAACAAAACAGGCCAAAATTAAAAATATTGTCTTCTTATTACACATTAGTCATATTTTGCTGAAAATAGTAGGTTTTGGTTAACAATTGCATAACTTACGGTATAGCCTGCTGAACTACTTAGAAGGCATTCAATATAAAGTCAACTTAAAAATATCTGTAGAAAGTGGAGATGTTGTTCCTTTCCTTCTCTTTCCCATAATATCCCGTGTGGTTGATGTGAACATCTGGGGTCCGGCATACATGATGCAATCTTGGATAATGCAAATACTCATGAATTAATGTGTCATTCAGGATGGAACCACACAGGCTTGTGAGAATAGTGGTTGACAAGTGGGAGGGTCACTAATAAGACTCCATTCCTGTTCCTCAAGGCTTGGTTCCTACAACTGGTTAAATGAACTACCTGTAAAGCCTCTTACTACCCTGACGTCATGTCTGTGGCTGCTGAAATGGTATAAAATGGGTCATCTCCTGCATTCTGAACATTTCCTTGCATACCAGATCGGTGACTTTCCCAGTTTATCAGTGCACTATCTCTAGATCCTGTAGAAGTGGGACCTAGAATGGACATCTTGGTTATTGGGAAACTGAGATGCTACCTTCAGTGGACTTTCAGTGGGTTCCTGCTGCCAAGTGTGAGCATAGCACTGGCCTGGGCTCCAAGGGTATGGAGATCTTGGCCCCAACTCTCAAAAAGGAAGGATGTTGGGTTGGCTTATCCTTGTAGCCCCAGATCTTAAGGCATCACTTTCCCCTACTTAATGCTAAATAAGCACAGATTAGATAAACTTGTAAATGAAGGGGGGTGTGTTATTGTCACAAACATAAGTAACTTTTGGCTTCTGGTTATTATAAATGAAAAACTAAATCTAGATCCTGAGTCAGAAAGGACAGATTTGTTTTCCAAAGTCTAGTTCCAAGGTTGACCCTGTGGTCTCGTCCCTTTACAAGGTAACCCACAGTCAAGGAATGGCTGCACTGTTTTTCTGCTGCTTAAAGACAATGATCCAAGGTCTAAATCAAGGTGATCCCATGGCTACTAGATGTCCGGTGCAGATTCTCAAGGAAGGATGCACCAACTTCCTGCAAGCTCTAAGCATGAGTGAGATGGCTCATCCCTGTCAGCACAAACCCTGGAGAAGTGTATTCAGCCTCCCTGCCTTGCTACCTCTTTCTAACACAGTGGTGCTGGCAAAGCAGACCCCAGAGAGTTCTACTTAGAAGCAAGAACTTGAGGGAAAAGAAAGTGATGTCATCCCAGGAGGAGACTCAGAAGAGGGCTATGGTTCTGGAAAACCCACAAGGACATGGAAAATAAAATGAAGCCAGCAAGGGGTGGCCATCTGTCCTGACTGAAGGGCAGAGCAGTGAGATCCCCTCCCACATCCCCACATGCTAAGGTCCTCAAGGCTATGTCTCTCATGCAGGGGTGAGCGAGTGACCACAACCACCAGCTGTTAGAAGTTTACTGAAACAAGACATCATTCCTTGACGAGAAGACCTCCCCACACCCTGGGTCTGAGAACTCACACACAAAAGGTGCTCACCAAGGGCATGTTTGAGTCAAGAAAAGCATGGGTGACCAGGGTCCCTGGCACCCGAGATGTCTAACCAAGGGGTTAAAGTTCTATGCAAAGCCTGGCCTGCTTGGTTCTGGACCCAGTGGGTTCTCCCATCCCAGCATGCATTGCCTGCCTGTGAAGAAAGCACTGGCACCCCTCCTCCCCCACTGAGTGGTCGCGCATGCCAATCGGTGTGACACACCACAGAGTAGAAGGGTCCCCAGGGGGAAAGGAGGTGCCATGAGCGGAAACTTGAGCAGTTCTTCACTTTTGTCACTCATTCTTATTACACGATACAGAGAAAAATCACTTTTAAGCAAAACATGTTTTTTCTTACCATTTTAACACTGGCAGTTTCTATCAGCTCTCAGATATAATACAAGTAAATACTAGTATAATTAATCTTGACATTTTATGTTTTAAAGATTTTATTTATTTATTTGACAGAGAGATCACAAATAGGCAGAGAGGCAGGCAGAAAGAGGGCTCCCCGCTGAGCAGAGAGCCTGATGTGGGGCTCGATCCCAGGACCCTGAGATCATGACCTGAGCTGAAGGCAGAGGCTTAACCCTCTGAGCCACCCAGGCGCCCCGACATTTTATGTTTAATTAAGTGCAAAAATAGCCCTGGTCCCTACATGTCTTCCTTCTGGGATGGTTTTCTGGTGCAAATATGTATAGACTCCTCCAGAGCAGTGAAATCTGCCATGTTTGCTCTTGGTGTTATTGCTGAGGAGAAAGGAAGGAATTTTAGTTTGTCTTGTTTGTTTGTTTTAAATACACCATTTATGGCAATTAATTGGTGTTATGGACTGAATGTTTGAGTCTTACCCAAAACTCACTGGTTGATACCCTAACCCCCGATGTGAAGGTATTTGGAGATGGGGACCCTCAGGATGTGATCAGATCATAAGGTTAGAGCCCTCATGAATGCGATCAGGGAGCTGATAAGAGAGCCCAGAAAGGCCCCTCCTCCCATCTGCCATGTGACTGCACAGCAAGAAGACAGTCATCTACGAATAAGGAAGGTACCCTCGGCAGGCGTAGCCTCTGCCAGAGCCAGGATCTTGGATTCCCAGTCTCCAGAAGTATGAAAAGCAAGCATCTGTCGGTTAAGTCCAGAGTGTGTGATGTTTCTATTTCAGTACCCAGGATGAAGAAGGCAGTTACGTGATGAAGCTACAATAGAAGCCCCAGTTGGAGAGTGTATTGCCATATGAGGGGCTGTTCTGCGTGCTTGCCATCTACCTATCCTCACAGAAGCTCTAGGAGAGCAGTTCTATTACAGAGAAATGGGTTCTGTTGACTTCTCTAGATCCCAAAAGCAATAGAAACTTGTAGTGAAAAATCAAACCATGGACTTTCCATACTTTGATTTGTATTTCTAGGAAATGAAAAGAAACCCCCACACACACATACACACATACACACAAACATATATGTCTATAGATACATGTATACAGATAGACATATAAAGTTCTAGACTAAGTTATAATATTAAAACTTTTTCAATAATGTGAATGGAAAAGATCTTTGATATTTGCTTTCCTTTTACATAGGAAAGAAACAGGGCAAGTGGGCAACTTATCTTGGAAGGAATTGACAACAGTATTTTCATGGGGTCCCTGGGAGACCTGTCCTGCCCATTCTTCTCTTTCGGAACCTCCTCTTGTGCTAAGGGGGAAGCCGGGGGGGGGCTGACAGCTCCAGCTTCGGGGGACATCTATGGCCCCATCTATGACCCTTCACGCATCAGGTGGCTGCCCCGAGGTCTGTGGTCTTCACGTGCTGTGGCTTCAGATGTTAGTGTCTGTGAGGCCAGGTGAAGATGAACCAACAGGGGGCATTCCGAGGGAGACCCAAGTTCTTGAAATAAAAGTATTGAATCAGCTGTAAATAGTGCATTGAAGAGAAAGAAATAGGAAAATGGACTTCAGATTTTTCCTTTACATTTTTTTCTAAGGGCTATAATTATTTTTCCAGTAATAGTCTTGAATTATCTATGTTCTTTATTGTTTGTCTATGGTCACTTTGTTTTTTTTTTAACTTATCTTGCAGGAGTTTTACGGATCTCCATTGCCCAAAATGAGAATATACTCAGCATTAGTTTTCTCAAGCTGGAAGACAGGAGACATTTTAGAATGTCTTAGGTCTTCTAAGAGCAGTGGATGCATTACATATATTACACACATGGGAGCCCAATCCACGGATCAGAGCTTGGGATACATCAATGTTTTCCCTAATGGACAAATAGACTTGGAATATTAAAGTGCACGAGGATGGAGAAGCAAGGGATTTAGGATGTTTCACTGAAGTTCTAGAGAAAGGAAATATAACTCCTCTTCTTCCTCCATGGGTGTAGCTATAATGAGTGACTTGTTTCCAAAGAGAACAGTATGGAAATGGGATCAGAAGTAACTCTACAAGACAGAAACCCAGCAGACACTACTCTGCCAGCCGATCGAGATGAAATCATCAATGAGAAGTCCCGTCAATGGCATGTACCCCAGATACAGTAGGAGAAGAAGGCCACTTCACCTCTGTGCTCTTCCTCCCCAAAATCCATGTGTCCTGTGCAGCCATAAGAAAATCATTCCCAAACCCAAGCTGAGGGACAGTCCACAAAACACCTGACTGATACTCCTGTTTCTCCATGCCACTGAGAACAAGAGAAGTCTGACACCATCACAGACCAGAGGGTAAAGAGACATGGGGTCACCTAAACGGGAAGTGGCCTCAGGTGGGGGGATGCCCAGGACAGAAAAGGAACATTAGGGGAAAACTAATGATGCTTGAGTAAAGTATAGGGTTCCGTTCAGAGTAACGTCAGGATGTTGGTTCAGAGATGTGTAAAATGTGTAGCAGTGGAGGGCATGCAGAGGGGAAACGGGGGCTGGTTGGAGCTCCCTGTGTTACGGTGACAGGCTTTTCTGTACGTTCTGAGGAATTCTAGAGAGTTCACCGCGTGTTTATGAGAAACATTTCCTTCTCTTCACGGCAGTTCTGAGATGTGCTCCCTGGAGTCCCCCTGCCCCGAGGCCGCTCCGTCCAAGCTCCGTGGCTGCTGCCCAGAGCGAGGCTGCCCCGCGAGGGCTGGGACCGATTCCTTGGGCACATACAAGCAACACTGTGACGCTGAGCCCCGGGTGTTGGCGCACGGAAGACAGGGGCGCCCACAAACCTCCACTCTTGCTCTGATGAGACCAAGCCCTCAAGGACATTTTTCTGATCGGGCATGCGACAAGAAATTTCATTTGTGCGGCCCCACGATGGACCACGGGAGCTGTCTTATGACGCTATTCACGAAAGGGGGAAGAGAATGAGGGCACGTGCACAGAACGGGAGGTCGGGGAGAACCGCCTCCACCGGGCGGTGGCAGGAAACGCACCACAAGGTAGGAAATATTTGCTTTCAACTGTAGTCATTATTGTTCGTTAAAATATAGCGGCGAGTGTTACAGACTGAAGGTAAACTTTACACTGTTTGTATTTTTTGTATGAAGCTCTCCTCAGACGTGTAACCTGGACCTGGGCATTTGCCAGGGTAAAGTCAAGGGAGCTTTTTATGAATAGAATAGAGTTTTACGCCAAAGAACATTCTTTCCAGGTGAGCTGTGTGAAAAAGCTCTTCTCCAAACACATAGGGATTCATGGATAATTAAATGTCCCCGAGCTCCAGTCTTGTCTGCTCTCCCCGTCCCCAGGTGAGACTGTCCCCCCAACACCTCCAGCGCCCAAGCCCACATCAGGGCTGCGCGGTGGCCGTGGGCCTTGCCCGTGCCCCGGCCCAGGGACTGCTGCCCTGACTGGGCAATGACGGGCAGGTGGGGGCACCATGCGCACAGTCAGGAAGAGGAGCAGGGTGTGACCTCACCTCTGCCCTGCGAGAGCCAGGCTTCGATGAAGAGGCCCCTAGACGTGTGGGGGCCCAGCAGGAAGACAGAACGGGAACAGGGGTCCTAACAGAGAATGTGCTAGAAGGAATCATTCTCTGGGCAGGTGGGAAGGCCCGACAGAGCCCTCTCCGTCCCGGAGCGACCTTGAGAGGCAGCTGCCGTCTCTCCAGTCAGAGGGACAGACAGACAAAGCAGGATGGCTAGCATGCGGGAACCTGGGGTAAGGCCCCACAAGGTGGCCAAAGATATTTGAGGTTGGGGGGCCCCGCCTGGCCAGTACAGCTAGGTTTTGAGGGTACCTTGGGCTGATTTGGGAAACTGGGATCTGCCGCGACTATGAGAACAACTTGCATCTAGCCCGGGGACCCCAAGAGGTTACTGTGGCACTGACGGGAACCGGGGGCAAGAGGAGCTGCAGGAAGGAGTGGCCACCCTGCCTTCCTCCGGCGCCCTTCCTCCGGGCGCATCCCTGGCAGCAGACAGAGCCTCCCAGGTGGTCCGGGAGAGATGGGCACAGAGGCCCGGCCCCAGCACTGCAGGGCAGAGCAAAAGGTCTCCCTCCCCGCCGACGCGGGCTGAGCCTCCGTGGACGCTCTAGAGAGCTGGGGGGGAGGGGGGGGCAGGCCTTGCTCCTGTGCAGCAGCCCAGACCCTTCGACAGCACGTTCCTACACGGGGCCAGGATGATGAACTGCGTGAAGGGAATCGTCCCCACGGTCTGTGGTTCTGAGCGCAATGGTCTTTCACACTCTGCCTCAGCCGCCTTCTCTGTAGCCGGGACCCTGCAGGGCTTGTAGTATTCCTAAGCAGGCTGTCTCGGACAGCATCCTCCGGCCTCGAGGGACAGCGCCTTCCCCGTCCCGGGGCTGGCCGCAGAACTCGCTCCTCGCCAACCGTGTGGAAGTCGTAAGTCTATTAGGTCAGAATAGTTTCGTTCACGGGTGTAGCGCACTGTTAGCAAACCACCGTGGGAGCACCGCCTGCCGCGTGCTGGAAGACCACGGGAGTCCTGGGCGGGGGCCGGGCGGGGGGCTCCCTTCGACCATGGAGCCGGGGTTCTAGCCGCTTGCTCTGCTGAGGTGGCTCGGTGCATTAAAGCCAGTGGATCTAAGCACCCCAGAACCAAAAAGGATGTCCCCATCATGATGACATTTGTCACAGAGTCTTCGGAGATGCCTTTGAATAACTGAGGGCAAAGGAGAATGTCCCGTCGTCCCGTCTCTGGAAACCTCAGCCATGGCCCGGCCGGGCTCCCGCAGCTCGGCTGAGCCGGCCTGACCCGGGGGCAGAGGCTGCACCATCATCTAAGTCAAAACCCGCCTGCTGGTGTTTCTGCCACCGGTGGCTGGCTTGCCCCCGCATTTCCGCAGGGGAGAGAAGTGGCCATGGAGCCCTATGGCGACAGCCGCCAGTCCTCCCACTGCCATCGCAGACTGCCGCGGCCCGTGACCCTCATGGACTTTTGGGAAAGCACCTTATATGGAAGATTGCCGAGGGCATTTTGTGTTGGGGAAACCTCTTCCTGTTGTGAGGCCCCTCCCATCGTCCAAGGAGCCTGGGAGGCAGATCCCAGTCTGTGACCTGGAAACAGTGAATCCTCGGCGTAGCTCACGGACTCTACCCGACCTCGTTCGCGGGGCTGTGCTTTGCCTTTTGCTTTTTAAGAAGTACTTCCAGGACCCCTCCTAACTCAGGAAGCGTTTCCCAGCACATGGATTTGCTCCATTCAAACAGCGTGAGGGACGGAGAAAGCAAGGATCGTCTCCTGTAGGCGGGGAGGCTGACTTACCGAAGGTCCCATGGGTGCTGTTCCTCTGAGCTTCCTTGGTGGAGGTTTGCCTACAGGGAATGAAGTCACACCGTCTCGGTAAACAGTTTGGTCAGATATAAATCTACTGATGTACGTGTGTTGGTGCGTGTGCACATGTGTGTCGCACGAGCACACACAGGGCGTGCACACACGTGTGTCACACATATGAGTATATATATGCATGTACTCTGTCATTAAACTGAGATCCTAAGACCATTTCAGCCCCGGACCTGAGCCCCCTGCATCCCCAAATATCCCGCAGCGTTGGCTGGCCTTCTGGCCCAAACCCAGCGCACCAGCCACGGCGCTGCAGAGAAACCACAGGTAGGATGCGCATGTCCAGAGAGCCTGAGTGAAGACTGGCCCATGGGATCATGGGGCTGACACCCTGAGACCTACAAGGCCACATGGCAGTTTGGAGACGTAGAACCGGTGGAGTCACTGCCGTCTCAAGTCGACAGCTGGAGACCAGCTTAAGTCTCAGGGCAGCCAGGGTAGAGGAGGCATCTGTCACTGCCTTTTTGCTCTATTCAGGCCTTCAGCTGATTGGCTGAGGTCCACCCACATCGGCAAGGACAATCTACTCAATTCAGTCTCCTGATGAAAATGCTAATCTCATCCAGAAGCTCCCTCCCACATCCACTGGGATAACCAAGTATCTGGCATCCCATGGACCAGACTAGTTGACATAGGTCATTAGCCACCACTTGTAGGAAGTAGACTTAGTTATGGTCTGGTAACCACTTGCCTTTTAACAATTCCCGAGACTACTTTACCCACAGAGATTGAGGAAGAGCACTGGGGGCTGTAAGACCTTGGTCTGGGCCTGTCAGAGCCTCCTGAGGCCAGCACTTTAGCCATGCCTCCCTCCCTCTTCTGGCAGCTGTGGGCCCCTGTTCGCGCCAGGTCATGGCACCGGCTGGAAACGTGTGTGAGGAAGGAGGACGTGGCATGCCCCTCCAAGCAGCCCCAGATAACAAGACCCACCATTATATTTCAGGTGATATTCATGAAGACCACTGAGTGTCCCCAGGACCGGCCTCCACGGTCCCACTGCTTTTAGATGCGGGTGGGAAAAGAAGCTCCAATGGGGTGAGTGCAGAACCCTTAGAACGCCTCATCCTCGTCATCCTGGGTGCTGTCTGTGTGCCAGCCTGGGCTCCCTAGACGCAGAGATCACGGTGTGGACGCAGCTAATTTACCTGAAGCTGAGCCCAAGACGGAGCAGTGGAGGAATCCTGCGGGGTGGGCAGCTGGATCGGAGTCCGCCCGGGGTCCTCCAGGAATGTGTAGGACGCACCAAAGCCCGGTTCTGTGTTTATCTTCCTTCTGCTTCCGCATCTGTCTTAGGCTGATGGTTGGTCTCTGGTTCTGGCTCCCCAGCATCGCCAGGGTCATCGCGGGGTGCTTCCCAGCCCAGCACGCGCTTGCCCCATGAGCCGTACAGGAGTGAGGCTGGTGGGGGTGCACGCAGGCCCCTCTCCGCTCCATGCACAGGGGGCCACAAGGCTGGACGAGCTGGTGAGCGCGGTCAAGCAGGTGTGGTCTTTCTCCAAACTCAAAAGTTAAAAAGAGTGACCGTGGTACTTTCACTTACAACTTAAGAGATGTTTTAGTAGAATTTGTGGTTTTTAGAAAGACATGTCGGGCTCCGGGTACAGTCCTGACTGTTTCTCAGGTGTGATGGTTGAAGCCTCACATTTCGTGTTTCCCACTTACCGTCTCCTGAGTCATGACACCCCTAAATATGGGCTCTGAGCTCTGCCATGCCATCGTTCAGGGGAGGACCTCCACACCCTCTCCAGCCACCATCTCTCTGGCTTTCTGTCCAGCACGTGAGCAGTCCCCAGCGGGCTGACATGTCCTTTCTCCCTCTGCATTGACTGTTGATGGACACTGTGGTCACTGAGTAACGGCCTTCAGGAATGTTCTCTGGAGAACCCTGAAATCAGCCCCAGATGAATTGGCGGGACTCCTAGTGTACCCCCCGCCCCCGTCAGAGCTCTGTTTCCAAGGCTCCACCCCACACAACAAAAGCAGCTCTGCTTTCAGTGCTGTGTAATTAGCATAACCAGAAAACCCTTAAAATTGACGTCCGGAGCTTCAAAGGGGACGCAGAGTTATTGGTAGAAGAAACTTGGGGTTTTAACAGATGACTGTGCGCCAAGAATCTATTCTTAGGCAGCTACTTCTGCAGCTCTGGGGACATCTCCCAGCACGTGTCAGGGTGGGACGGGTCTCGGGCACCACGTCCTCCGCCCGTGAACGCACACCCCCTAACGCGAGGCCCGGGACACACACATGGCTGAGCCCACGGGCCATGTCACGCCGTACCCTCCC